>JAJJWM010000472.1:0-28302 GCA_021655865.1 Fusarium guadeloupense
CCCTTTTCTCAAAGCTCCGAATTCTTGGTCAACGGCTCTGTAATCAGACATCCTGGGGTTACGTACCTGTGGGGGGTTCGGTGATGAGCCGCATTGCACAGGGTCTTCTGCATCCCCCGCCACCTGGCATTAGACCCTTTGCTAGTCAGGCTCACAGGCTGCCAACTACCTCCAGTCACTTCAAATTTTTTTGGAGAATCCATGAAAAACTGTTTCTAAGCTCTTGAGTAGGGCATCATGAAGAATTGTAGAAGCGTTCTATCACGGCTCAGAACGGTGGGATGATAGCATCATAGTATCGAATGTATCAGTTAAATACACCTAATATTAAGCTTCCATTAATTCATCAATCGTAATTAGACTTTTTATCACCATGCAATTGTCAAGCTACCACTCCTTAGAGCTCCGTCGCCGCCTCTTGGGTGCATGGCGATCTTCCTCATCTACAGAATGTCGCCCCATAGCCTGCTCAGCAGGCCGCGCCACTGAATTCCAGATCCCCCTCAAAATAGGTACCTTCTTACAAGAATTTCTCTGATGAGTTTTTAGGTTATCCCTCCGCCTTATTTCTTTTCCACAGTCTGGACACGGGATAGGATCCGACTCGTGCATATTGATGATATGCTTTCTCAGGTAGACCTTCCGATAGGCCACATCGCCTCCTGGGCAATAGCCGCACCAGGGGCAGTGAAAGTCTTCCATTTCGACCGATGGAGATTCGAGGTGTGTATCTGTAGAGCTTGGTTGTAGCTCAGAAGGCATGCCGTTTGTCTGGTCCGAGCCCGACAGCTGAAGCGTCCTTGCTGTTGGGATATACTGAGAGGTTTGCGAGAGGTACGAATCCCCAGACCCTTGCCTCGACTGAGTGGAAACAGACTGTTGACTTGAAGAAGGGACTGATTGCTGAAAGAATGGGTTTGTGAAGAGCATTGGTACCGCAGCCTGGCTACTTGTAGACTTGTTTGTAGTGGAGGAAATGGAACCTCCCATCGTAATTTGGGGATGACCAGAACCGAATTGCGAGTAAGATTCTGACTCTTGGGAGCTATTCCAATATGAGACAGCTGCTTGGTCTTTGGTAAATCGGTTAGGGAGCTGAAGATTGCTAACTGCCGGGTGTTGCAATTCAGCGGGCTCGGGGAAGAACGTCGAGTTGTTTCTGTCATGAAAACCCGAACGCGAAGTCCCGGACCCCGGCAAATTGAGTTCCGTCGGGGACTCAGTCAATATCCCAACATCAGTCAAAAACATAGTGTCAATCGTCAAGGGTGCAGAATTGGTTGTTTGGGACTGATAGCCAACGGATCCCTCTACGCTCGAGTGAGAGGAAGGTAGCTCTGCTACCATACCTGAACCCAAGAGCTCGTAAGGAGGGCAAGCTTGCGAGTCCTTTCCAATTTTCTCTTGCTGAGACAAGGTTGATGAACTGGATTCGACTGCCTTACTTGGCAACTCAGCAAGACAGTTGACAGACTGTTTGCGAGGTGCACTCGAGGGAGATGGCGTGGCGATTACCACGGAACCAGGTCTATGATGACCAGGTGTTGAATTCGTACTCGTAATTGGGCTGATAGAAGATGTCCGTGATGAACATCGCGAGGAAGAGCGACTCCGTGTAAAGAGGTTTGAGAGCCTGCGGATTGCCTTGCTCGTAGTAGAGTCTCTATCGCTTGACCCGGCATCACCATGACCAGTGTGCTGACATGGGCGCTGGTGTGAAAGATCGAAATAGGTGCAGCAACAGTTGCAATAGAAAGATTTGCTTGAGAAGTGAGCGCAAGTTGAAACGTGGCGCATCAGAGCTTTTGCGTCTGGGTAGCTCTCTTTGCATGCAATAAATGGACAAGCCCAGCAGTTCCGTCGGCAATCGAGCTGAGCATCGTAGACAAACAGGTGCATCGCTAGGATTGCAATGACCCTCGCCTTGGCGTGGGTGTCAATTGACGTAGAGATTTCGTGAATGCTGCAATGGTCAACCATCAATTTCAATTTTTGCCGCTGATAGTAAGCTTCAACATACGAGCAAGTACCCTGCACAGAGGGCTCAGAGACGGTCTGCGGAGACAGCTCCCGGTAGGCTGGAGATAAAGGGCTGACCTCGCCATGCATATTCAAAGATTCTTCTGGGAACTCGACCCCGTAGAAGTGCGAAAACGAGCTAGCCATTATGTTTACAATTGCTCAATCGGGGCAATGGTAGACAGACAACAGAAGCAAAACTCAAGAAGACAAATTCTCGATAGACGAGCCGCAATCGCCATGCGGGGTTGCTCCTTTTCAAAGATTGAGTCTCGCTGAGGGAATCGTCATCTCAATAGCCCAGATTGTGCGAGGGACACGCGTCTGGTCCGCTCAACATCATCTTGACAGTCACTCAGATGTAGTATATGCAGGATCTCGGTCGGAACGGGCGCGCGAACAGAGTGTGATGGTCACTGATCTGCCGTGAGATGCGTGTCATTTTCCTTGGTCAGGAAAGGCAACCCGCCGATATGCAGGATCTAGGGCTTCATTCAGGGCACTGTAGGGAGGGAAGTGGACATCTGCAATACAATCATCAGCTGGGGGTTCACCAAGATCTCAAGTTTGCAGAAGAATCCCACCTATAGTCGTCAAAGGGCGACGATGCGTTATCCAGACGCGGTCGCCTTATACGCCTTATGGCATCCATCGAATCTGATTGGTGTTGTGGGAGTCTAAGGGTGATCTAGGCTCATATCCTGAAACAAGACACGTCCGCGTGAGCTCGTATTGAGCAGACACAGGGAATTGAGGGCAACACCCCTTGAGAGGCTGGAAAGGTGTAAGGGCGTGAGGTATAGTGTTGCGTAAGGGCCGAGCCTGCTCCGTCACTGAGGAGAGGATAGGAGGGGTTTGGTGAACGCACGAAGCAATCCACCAAAGAATGGCAAAATGGCCAAGAAGACTTACGTCACGTTAGTCTTTAGCCAACTCGATTGATCGGTGATAACGATAACGCCGTACCAGAACTTCGCGCAGTATCCGGGTATAATGCAGTAAAAGCCCATCAAAGGGCCCTTCCCTCTGAACATGAACCAAACGGGGACCGTCGAAGATGTTATATAGAAGAATAAAAGCAGATCCAGATAAAAATAGATTGACAAAACGCACAAGGGTGGCCCAGTGTAGTCCATCACCAGTGATCGATTCGCTATAAAACCAGGCTCTTGGAGGCTGAGCAGCAACACTGCCTCTGTAGTGCCATAGAATGGGGGCTATGTGCCCCGATAACCAATCACCATGGAAAATGGCTTCAGTTGTGCCACTTAGCTTTGGCCTGTTGGGGTAAAGATGGGTTATCAGCCATGAAACGGCCACTACAAACGGCCTGTGTCTCTCTAGGTGCATAAATCAAAAACCGCCTGAACCATGACAAGAATTAACCAGATGCGACAGCGGTTGAAACTGTATATTGTATTCTATAAATACATGCTCCAGCGGGGAATGAAGGAATGAGGCTGAGCATCTCTGCGAGCTGGAAGTGATACTTCTCCCTCACCAGGCCAGAAGAACATTACACATGAATTGTTCCTGAATACAAGTTTCGTCTTCTTTTTGTGGCTTCTTGGTGGTCATAGCTATTGTCCCTATACGGATTCAAACAGATGCGATGAAAGGCATGGTATATCTATTAAAGCACAGGTTACTTTGTGATAGAAGGTGGGCTAGAATCATGCTGACCTCTATACATTTTGCGTTGGAGATATTTAAATGTATATTACAGAGGAGAAAATAGCATTCACCGGGCCAAGTCTGACTATCTCGCTCGTTCACTGCGCCTCGACATATCATTCTGTACAGGATAGTGAAATATAGTATCGTTGCCGGCGCCCTTGTGGCTCTTATAATCGGAGCCTTGGCAGGGTGTCTCATACGAAGACGTGGTAAAAGAAAGGACGCAACGGTGTTGGAGGCCCTTCCGATTGAGATCAAGCCGCAGGAGCCATCTGAAATGTAGGAGCCTGGATATGATCGATTGAGGGAAAGGTGTGAGTTACCAGGGTTTCATGAAGGTAGACTGAACGTCTACTATCTTGACAAGTCGCAGTTCATGTTATGTGTTCCATTCACTCTGTTCATTCAGCCTAAAATTTATCTGCATATCTCTTATCTTTTCTGATAATCTCAGGATACAAGGTTTTATTTTCTTATGTTTTATTGTCGATAGTAAGATGCTATCGTTGTTTTCAAGTCCTCTTCTACCAGATGCAATTTTACTCGATCCTTGGTTGGTATGGCTAAGAAGGGTTAGTCTTATGAAGTGACATGGTGTTGGGATCAAGAACTCACCTGAGGCTTGGGAGGGGCATCAAACCAAGCCCCCATCTGGTACTGCTGGTTCTCTGCTGGTGTCCAGGTAAGATCGTACTTGACCGGTTGCATGTATTGGGTGAAGTTGTGTGGATATCCCAACTTGTAGGGGGAAGCTTCGTGAATCTCATCGATCTCTTCTTTGGAGAGCTTGATGCGCAGGGCCTCGGGCATAGCCTTGACGTGTTCGACTGTGTTAACACCAACAATTGGGAAAACATATGTGGATTGGTGTAGGAGGTAAGCGAGAGCCTAGAGTAGTCAGTTTGGGATCTATGATCGGAGCAACAGAAACTTACAATGGCTTGCAGAGTCGTTCCCTTTCGCTCCGCAATTCTCTCCAAAGTCTCACTAGTTCTGAGGGCAATTTCAGACACGGGCATCTTTGGCGCATCCGGGTCTGCCTCCCTCGCCTTTCTTTGCTCAGCCGTAAGCAACGCGCCTGTGCCTAGTGATCCATAAGACACAACCGCCATGCCTTGGTCCTCGCACATAGGAATGACATCTGCTTCCATGTCGCGCAGAGCTGCATTCCAGTTACCCTGATAGACAGAAAAGGGTGTGAGACCATGTTGTCGGGCGTCTATTTTTGTTAGCAATTCATCGAAATCGAACCGGAGTTCGGAAATCACTTACATGCGTTGGCCTTAACGACAATCCACGATGGAGTGTTGCTGATTCCGAGATATAGAACCTCTCCCTTCATAACATGGACATGCAGCGCCCTCATGACCTCTTCCACAGGAGTGGCATAGTCCCACCAGTGAACATACAAAATGTCGATGTAGTCGGTCCTCAGTTTCTTGAGACTATCGCGTACAGACACATGCATACTCTTGGCCGAGTTGCCGGTGAAGTTTGTCTGCAGGGGCTCTTTCTCACGATTGTAAGCACGATAGCCGGCGGAGTACTTTGTAGCAATGACCATCTGGTCTCTGTTGCCGCGCTCCTCCATCCATTGACCGATGAGTCGTTCAGAGTTCTCGTTGTTGTAGACGCTGGCTGTGTCGATGAAGTTACCTCCCACCTCGAAGAAAGCATCTAGAAGCTTGAAAGGGTCTTCGTTTTTGCCAGTGTAGAACTTCCACTCGTGGCCAATGCTGATGCCTCCGAGACAGAGAGGGGAGACCTTGACTCCGGCGGTGGGGGACAGGATGCGGTGCCAGCCCAGGAGGGTGTCAGGCTTGGGTGCAGTTTGGAAGCCCATGTTGGAGCAAAAGATAGGTGATGTTATTGATATGAGTGATAGAGAAGAGAGCAATGATTAAACAGTCAAAACTGCTGGTTGTCCTGTAGTCGCTTATAAGTGAAACCCCGTAACCAGAAAAACGCCGGACAATTGCCGGCCTGCGACGCTAATGCGACCTGCTGACGCGCTAAGACGATTTTAGATAAACTACGTCATTTCTTGTGAGCAGGATACAGCAGTTAAAAACGGAGTTAAGGCTAGGTAATCATCCATCATGATTCTTGATTCTTGATTCGCCAGATACCTACAACGATACATCAAACTCATCAATCACACTCCGCGGCTTGCTGAACTTTGCCAAAGGCTTGTACTCCAGGTCATCAAAGCCGAATCCTTTAGGACCTCCAATCTCGATACCTCTGGTTGTCGAGGTCCACTTTTCCGAGGCCGTTATACCGAGTACAATGACAGGTAGCCCGTAACGGTATTCTTGAGTGCCGAGAGCTTCACCGTTCTGAGCATCTATAACGCAGACGAGGTCCGGTACTATGGCGAGGATCTGTAAAGCCTTTGCTTTAGTGAAACCCATTTATAAGAAAATATGCCCAACCTACCTCTTCATATCCGTTGGCATCGACCTGCTTGGCGTAAATGTTCTCGTTCTTGAAGGGAATGATAAGACGCTTCGCAGTAGAGTCATCATCGGTTGACTCTATCACGACTTCACCGTACGCATGTCCCATTTTCGTAATGCGTTCAACACCTACAATCTTGCCTCTAAACAGAAGTCGGGCAGACTCATATCCTCCAACTTCAGCGATGATGGACTCAGCTACTGTGTCGACTGTATTCGAGCATCTAGCCATTGCTACAGCGCGACCGATTCTCCATGATAGGGAAATGGTGTTCTCCACTACCCATTTCTTGGTGTTCTCACCGCTGACGGGGCCCTTTGCACAACCTACGTGAGATCCCATCTGGGACAAAGCAGCGCGGAGAGCACGTTCGGCGTCGAGCTCGGTAGGCGCCTTCTTCATGATCTAATTCTCACCGTCAGTTTCCTCCTCACCCAGGCGTTGTGAGGTGCCTACGATAATCCTCCCGTTGCCGTCCGAGATACACGTCGGAAGCATCATCGCCTTTTTCTCAAACACCACAGGCGTTGCTTGCCAAGAGACAGGATAGGCTCTTCCCATCCAGTCACCGTCAATGCAGGGAATGTCTAGAGCTGAAGATGCGCCGATAATGAGTCCTTGAAGGCCGTTGCCCCCACCAATCTCCAGAGGGATGACAGCATCTGGTTGGACGTTGAGGTACTCGTACAGCTCTCTCTGCGACTCGAGTATCCTAGGCGTAATTCGTCAGCTTCATTCTGTAAGGCCATACCTAAAAGACAGTCTTACTCATCACCGTACGGCTTTTCGATAGAAACTTGCGGAGAGCCTTTACCACCGCCACAAGCTACTATAGCGTCATCTTTGAGGTCCCAAGGCGAAATCACTCGTAGCGTGGCTCCAGCCCGTAACATCTCTCGCAGACGAAGGAAATGCTGGTAAGGACTGCCACCACCTCCTGTTCCAAGGATGTAGCAGCCTATTGCGATGAATTCGAGATCAATCTCAGAAAGTATCCACTGTCGATCGGTAACTTGTGGTCTGTACGTCGTTATGTACTCCTTGGTGAGTGTTACAGATTGAGAATTTGCTGGCCCGTCGGCGAGTCTCTCAACACCGTTCATGTTCTGGGCCGCAGGGTTTGCATCATCAGCGAAAATGTCTGCGGACCCATCCCCTACTGCGTCTCTCTGAAGGTCTGTTCGGGAGTAGTCAAAATCCCCTACAGCTTTGATGATGATGCGAGACTTATTGGCAATGTACTAATTCGCCGGATTAATAGATTGACACAACAACAGGACCGAATCACATACCTGGAGTGGAAAAGACTCTATCTCAACGATAGTAACAGTCTCCCTCAACGCTCCACTCGCAACCGCCTTTTCAATAGCTCTTTCAGAGAGCTCTCGCATAATCTCGGCTTTTGGTCTCGTTTCAGTATTCTCAACTGAGTCGACAACACCACTCACCCGAGCCGTTGCTGCACCAATTGCGTTCGCTACACCCAACCATCTTGGCTTAACGACTCTGCTTGCACCCGCAAGACTATCGGGAGCTATGACGGCGCCACCTCCGACTAAAACTATGGGAATGTCTTCTGGAGAAGTCTTCATCGTATCGACAATAGTTTCGAGCATGGACTTGACCTTGGCCTTAAAGTCGGTCAGACCTGTTCTCAAATCCGTCTTCTTCAATAGCTCTCGGTCTCCAATCTCTATCTCTTCACTCCCTAGGACTGTATAGTCTGTAGCAGTGGGCACATTCCCACCAAAGACGAGAGCCTTTTCTTGTATCCGATAACCCACGCTCTCTGGACCGACAGTCAAGTTTCCGTCACTATCGCGCCCAACAATTGAGCCGCCCCCAAGTCCAATGCTTCTAACATCAGGATAAGAAAAGTTGGTCCGTACACCGGCAATCTTGCTATAAGCAGCAGCCTGCCTCGGGAAGCCGTTTTTCAAGAGGAGTCCTACATCAGTTGTTGTACCACCAATGTCGACAACCATCATGGATTCCTTTACTTGGTCTTGCATCAGGAACGCCGCACCTCGCATGCTGTTGGTCGGACCGCTAGAGAAGGTTCTGATGGGTAATTGAGCAGCAGCACTAGCTGGCAGGATAGTGCCGTCATTTTGAGTGACAAAGACAGGGCAGTCGAGATTGAGTCGAGAAATAGCGTCTTGAAAAGAGTGCAGCGTTCGACGGGCGAAAGGGAGGATAGAAGCATTAAGAACAGCGGCGTTTTCCCGTTCAAGGAAGCCAATATTGGCCACGTCTTTTGAACAGACGATATTGGCTTCTGGGAACACATCGTGAACAATCTGCGCAGCCCTTTCCTCTTGCTTGTAAAGAACATCAATGGGACTGAATATGCCCACGATAGCTATACTCTTAATGCCCTTGGACTTGATCGTCTCACAGTGATGTTTGACCTGATCTTCATCCAGCTCAGCAATCAGACTGCCATCAATTTCTAGCCCACCTTCAACCAGACCTCGATATCCGCAGATGATACTGCGCAATCGCGGTGGCCAATCGATGCCGATTGGAATATCCTTGGAGAAAGGCCCGCAAAGCCGTATCACAGCGACTTTTGCCAGACGAGACTGATCCATTTCGACAACAGCATTAATAAAATGTGTCGTACCGATTGTGACACTTGCTACATTTTGAGTATTGATTTTCGATTGCTCAAACATCTCTTTAATGACCTTGTTGATGCCATCGCTGGGGTTTTTGGTTGTGCTTGACTTTTTCCACGCAACGATGCCTCTGTCGGGCTCCGAGGACCGCGCGAGATCTAGTATCACGCCATCTGTGTTTGTTCTATTCGTCTGTTAGAGGTATGATAAAGAGAAAGCTGGGTGATTTCATGTACTTACCCTCCGACGTCGACGCCGATCCTGAGTGTAGGTGCCCTCATGTCGTGGGAGTATATTACCACTGCAAGGGAATAAACTGCTGGAGGAGATTAATGTTTGAAGCTACGAGGGTGCTTGTATGGGTGTTGCATAGCCAGTTGTTGGGGGAAGCTATGCATCAGTATCGTGCAGTGTTTCGGCATCCAGATTATAGCCCCGAAGAGCAACGTGGGTAAGTCCTCAACTCTGTATCTTATCCAAACAAACATCGATAGACACATCCAGCAATCGGTCCACTTTGGGTAGGACTAACCACCGCAGATCCCTGTGTGCAAGATAAGGAATCCGGCGAAGTAACAGTCATCGCATCATTACAGGGTCCAGTTGAGCAAACAACAATAGATCCTGGACGATAGGGTCACATGAAACTGACAAGCTGCATCGGCTACAGCCATCCGATACCTGAGTTGGCTTTTAAGTTGCGGGGTACGATAATCATACCGTAAGCTGAGCCCCGATACAACTTGAACTAGCATAGAGAGATATGAATATCTGTCAACCAGCCAATTAATATGACACTGGACAATCAGGAAGTGATAAGCAATGTTCGGCCATTGATAACTAATACTTGATATTCATGTAAATCCCACACTCAGATGTCCGCTTGACAACGCCATTGCTCAATCGCTAGCCATTGACCCTTAAGCTACGCAAGATGGCAGTCAAGCTTCTACGCAGAACCAAAGAGGTGATTGTTCTCGAAGCTGACGAAACTCGTCATGAGGAAACCACAGCATGGTGTAATCGTGACCTGGTTCCTCTCCCACCCGTCAGACGAACCTGGGGATGGTTTAACTTCTTCGGTGCCCAATCTCTGTATGTCAACACTCTTTGATAGCAGTAGCATATACTGACTACCTGCATCAAGTGGTGCCCTTAACATAGCGACTTGGCAGACACCAAACACGTTCCTAACACAAGGCCTTTCTGTTGGTCAAGCCATGGCAATCATTGTCGTATCTCGATTTATTGTATCATTTTTTGCCTGCACTACTGCTTGGTGCGGCTTGACTTGGCATGTTGGCTTCACGGTTCAGAATAGGTTCACGTGGGGATTACGGGGAGCGTATATCCCGCTTCTCCAACGGTGTTTGTTAAATTTCATATGGAATGCGCTTCAATGTACTTATTCTTAGTATTGGACGTTTTATCGCAACGCTGACTATAACACATATAGGTTGGAACGGTGGTAAACTCGTCACGTAAGTCAGATTGACTGGTGATCATGCTTTCCTCACCTAGGCTAACATCACACTCTAGAGTATGTCTTACCGCAATATGGCCATCTTTTCGGCAAATCAAAAACACTCTACCGTCTAATGTCCCGACGACAACTTCTGAAATGGTAGGATTTGCCATCTTCTGGATCATCTCAGTGCCGTTCCTCTTCATCCGCCCAGAACGCTTTAAGAAGCCATTCTTCTTCTCCAGCGTCGGCTGCGGTCTTGCAATGCTAGCCATGATGATCTGGTCTCTATCCGTCGCAAAAGGAGTAGGACCGGTGTTCTACCAAGGCCAACAGGTCCCGTCAACATCAAAATGGGGCGTTTCTTGGATCATGATGGCTGGCTTGAACCAAGCTATTGGGTCAAAGGTTGCGGGAATGACAAATGAGAGCGACTTTTCACGTTACTCGAATAGTAAGACTGGGTTTGTGGTTGGGACCGTTGCGTGTCAGTGGTTGGTTGGTATTCTTGTCTCTCTTGGTGGGTTGATTACCACGGCTGCGTGTCAGATTATCTACGGTGAGATATGGTGGAACCCCCCGGACTTGATGATGGTGATGATGAACTGTGAGTATGAAGCACTAAGAATCGATAGATACACTAACATGTCATATTAGATGGAAATGGATCCTCAGCAGCTCGTGCCGGAGTGTTTTTCTTATCACTCGCTTTCACCTTTGCCATCCTATTTCAAAACGTCTGCGGCAACGCTGTAGCCGGCGGCATCGATCTGGCCGGTGTCTTCCCAACATACATCGACATCCGTCGAGGAGCCATCATCACCTTTCTGGCTACTTGGATCATCCAACCCTGGCAGCTCATCAACCGAGCTAGCTCGTTTATCAGTGTTGTCAGCTCTTTCTCAGTTTTCCTAGCTCCTCTTCTCGGTATCATGGTTTGCGATTACTTCTTTGTCCGACATCAAAAGGTCAAACTCAGCCATCTCTATCGACCAGAGGACTCAGACTATTGGTTCACACACGGCGTCAACTTGCGAGTCCTTCCATGTTGGGTTGCTGGATGGGCGCCCACAATAGGAGGCTTGATTGCCAGTGTGGGAGAAGATGCCTCTGCTCCTGACACTTTGTTCCAACTTTATTTCACGGCATTCTTTACTGGATTTGGTATTTCTTGTGCTCTGTTTTACCTTGTCAACCAAGTGTTCCCTATTCACGGAGCAGGTGAGTTTGACGAATACGATGACTGGGCTACCTTCACGCCCAAAGAAGCAGCCAAGCTTGGCATCATCCCTCACCAAGACGCCCAGGAACTAACAAAGGTTGGCTGGGGTGCTTCTGGATACCAACGTCGCCATCCATGCATTGAAGGGGAAAGCGACAAGGGCCCAGATGAGAAAACGGAAACCCTAGGAGTTGCGGGCGTGACTGAAAAGTGAAGAAACAGAAGGGGGCCCAAGATGGGATCCTGCACGAAACGATATAGCTATTAGTTAATGAAAAGCATTGCTGTAACGCGTTGTTCGATATGCTAAGAGGGACCTACTCTCCTACTATACAGAAAGTATTGTATGTATGCATAAGATATAGTCCACGTTTCACATCAGAGTGAGGCTTGTCTATTAAAATAATGAAAAGGAAGAGGAAATACGGGCGTAGACGCGTCACGGTCATACGACGAGTTATATATCGGCCCCACACTGGATATAGCACTCTGGAACCTTCGAGTGCCTGTGTAATAACGCTATGTCTTTGTGTAATGTCTAGCTACGTGATATGCATAAGAGTAATACAACTTTATTCCGTAGTATATATCAACAATAACGTATCAAAAGCTAAAAAACCATATTATAGTTAAAGCTAAACCGGGGTTGTTATTAACACAGCCTGACCGTAAAAACCATAAGTTTATTAAGGTTTAAAGTTTAGAAATGACATGAAGCATATTCCACGGTTTGTATAGGTATTGGCTGACAGAGCGACAATGACTCCACGTCAACTCATACTCGATATGAGAAGAAGTATTCTAGCTCGGGGCTCTCGGGCCCTCGGCAGTCTTGAGATGCAACCAAGCCAGTAGTCAATGATTTTATATATAAACTTCCCGTACTCATCGAATGCTTCAAATCTCTTCACAGCTCACTCCAAAAACTAATAAATCAATATCCATCCAAGACACAATCTCCCATCTTCACCATGCGTTTCTCCGTCCTCGCCATTCTAGTCGCCTGCCAGACCCTAGTTTCAGCCGGTCCGGTCGCCGGTACCAAGGCTAACCTAAAAGAACGTCAAAACTTTTCAAACCCTTGCCTTAACGTATGTCTACGTTTTTCCGAACTCTTATCCCACGATAGCTAACAAATCTCTTGTAAAGACCGGGAGAGCACCCAGCGGCCCATGCCCCATTGAAATGCCGCTGTGTGATAACTGTGGCGGAATCGGAGGTTACTTGGGCGGCGTAGCCTGTTGCGCCAGCAACGATTGCACGTGCTACACTCGTGCTTAAGACGTTGTTATGTGCTTGGCTGATATAGGTTATGGACAAGCCCCAAGTACAAGCATCGTGTTATTCTCATTCAGCTAGAGCGGTAGGGGAGCGAGAACTGAGCTACCACATTTAGAATTGTTTGTTTCGTAAAACATTATAGACCTTAGACAAGTTAAGAATATGAACAGTCAGTCATTGGAAACTACTATATATAAGCTTTCAATCTCGCAGTTATTAACTACCTCACCATGATTTGTCGAGGCAGTGACCCCAACGGTTGAACACATCTGAGTTTACGACTCAATCACATTGCAACATAAAAGTTAATAAATCTGTCCTCTTCTCACAAAGGGAAACTGGCGAGTCTTTTTCCTCTTCCTTACTTAACCTTAATAAACTCGCCTCACGTCGTCCATTATCAAGCTGAAACAACCACCAACACACAACCATCATGAAAGCCATCCTTCTTCTCATGCTCTTTCTCTAGGCCACTACGTCAGCCTCCTTAGTCAGAACGTTTAATTTGAAAAAAATCTAAGCCTAAAACCTATGAACCCTATGAATACAGAGTCCGTCAGCCCCCGAGATCTACGTTCGAATAATAACCAAACTTCAGGACTCCCTCAACTGCGACTCCCAAGCCGACATGGCTCCACGAGACTCGGTAGCAGAGATCATAGAAGCCATCAGAATCGACCGAAGAAAGCTCTTCTTCGTCAAAAGCGGTGAAAAGTACATGCGGGCCATTTGCCGCAAAGATGCTGCTATCTGGCTGTGTAAGCATGGTGATGAATCTAGAAATATCATCTGGCTTCACCGTGAGTGGGTTGCATGAGCGGCCGAAGAGATTTACCATAATTGCCCAACAGAGAGTAAGTTCATCCCGATAAGTGATTTCCATTTATACAAAGTATCATACTAAACTCGGTATTCATTTAGACAATCGCATCAAGGGCGAATGGCGTAAGGGCCACACATATTATGTCAAAGTAGGCGCGGATAAGTGCTAGGCAATTCTTGTTCTGTCAAATTAGGGCGGACAGAGGTCAAGTGAGGGGAAGATTGCAGAGGGTATTTGTACAGCAGAAATCACAATTCCCATATTGAAACCATAGATAGTTGTCAAGACCTAGTATTGAAATCGCTGAAAATCCATTAAACTCCTTAAACGCGAGGTATACTAAAAATCAAATCTGCTTGCCCAAATGATAAACTACGCTTCCATCTCCGTTCTCCCAGGATGCTCATCATCCCACTCCTCAACCTCGACATACGAGTCCTCCAAAGAGATTCTCCTCTTATGCCCACCGCCGTACAAAGACTCAAGCTTTCTGGAATCAAGAAACAGTTGCTGCATCTCCGCAATCAGATGTTCCTCCTCAGCATCACTATCAGCAGCCCTGAGCCTATGTCTCACAACCCTTCTTCCAACGCCAGACGTCAGGAAAGGCTTGAGGTAGGAAAAGATAGACCAGGCAAATCGCGCAAAGAGATATTCCCGACTGCCTTCCACAAGGCTCTCGACAGGTCGATTTTGATATAGCGCGGTGAACTCTGATTCTCGGCCGTCGAGAACGTGAAGCACGTATTGATTTTGCGACTCAACACCGTTCGGAGAGCCGCGGTCGCTGGGCTTGGGAATAAGCGCAAAGACGCTCTGGTCAAAGCAGACGTAGAGATCGGCCTTTAGCGGGAGGATATTGTGGGGATCGTCGATGGTGTGTGATCCACCGCCGTAGACACCCATGCCATTCTTGTTGAACCACTGCTGCTCTTCTCGAGGGATGAGATGCGCCCATGTAAAAGCGTAGCTGGTATTTGTGATGGCGCATCGCTTGTTGTGAAGGCCTTGGGTCGAGGTGGGAGCAGTCCACCAGTCGGGTAGTCTATCGTGAGGGAACTGCCAGTCTTTGAAGCTGGGGACGACAGGGTATCGTTCTAGACTGTGTTAGCTCTGAAAAGTATGAGCCTCAAGGTTAGTAAGTAGGTGATTACCTTCACCGCCGTCCATGAAAAACCAGTAGTCGCGCTGCATCAGGATCTTCTCATCCTTCGTCACCCTATCCTTTCCCTTTTCATCCCGCGCAAGCCAGCCCTGACCAAAGGCATTGTTTGCGACGATCTGACAAGCCGTAAGAGCAGTCAGGTAATGCACACCAAATGCGCCATCAGCCGGACTGTAGTCGACGCGGGGCAGACAAAAGAGCAGGTTCAGAGGCTTTAGGTAGCCAGGATGGTAGAAGCGTATTTGATCGCGATTTAGATCTCTGACCTCGAGCGAAGAGACGGCCGATAATGAGCGCGGCATTGGAGTTCTCTGCGGCAGGGTGTGTCTGCGTGGGTGTATAATGCTCGAGATGTTACGGTCGCATGAGGTTTCTAAAGAACCGAGAGCCATGATGACGTCTTTTCGAAGGGAGCAAATATCTTATGAGATCAGTGGAATTTCAAGCCACACGCGAAAATGACGTACATGGATGATGAAGAAAAGTGCCGAAGGGTGCCGCTAACGCAAGAAAACAGGTTCGGTATGATTCGTTGATATGTCAATGACTAAGGTTGAGCGTAGTGTGGTGTAGTGGCTGAGATGTGGTATATATAGATAGATAGATAGATGAAGATAGAAGAGAAAATATACTCAAAAACACCACAACTCTTTTCTATATATACAAAAACTCTCAATGCCCAATCTCCATAAAGCCCTCCCTCCAGAAAAAAATAGGGGCCGACCGTTGGCGCTCGCTGTGCCTGACAACGCACCACTTGCCAACTCACGCCTATGCAGAAATCTCCACTTAGTAGCCAGATCCACGCTGGTGCTGGTGTTGGTGATGATAAAGATGGGACTGGCGGTGAGTCTTCTTTCTGCCCGAGCCCGACAAGGCATAAGGTGGACTGCTCAGCGAAAATGTAGAATTGATTTCTCCAATCCTGATGTTGCTAAACGTCACTTCCGGGTTAGGCTCGATCTTGACAATGTTCCTGGGATCACCCTCGGTAGCATTGCAAGGCCCTGCAGCGCCCTGATCGAGCCACTCCATGAAACCGCCCTGATCCCACCAGAGGCTGACGATGAGAACCATGCCACGACTCATGGCCTCGCCCATCTGCTTAGTGCCGCCCGTTCGGAGGTAATGCGTGGCACCCGTCGCCTCGCAGAACTCGTCGTTGATGAAGTTGACCGGGGCGCTATCTCCAACCTTGACCACGTTGCTCTCGACAATCTGGCCATCCTGCACGTAATGACGATGCAGCTCCGTGAGATAACCGTCTTTGTCAGCCAGGAACTGGGACACGACTGTCATCTTGCGGGTACTGTCGAGCTTGAATGAGTCACCGCGACCATAGTAGTCGGTGTCGTTCAGACGGTTGGGGTTCCATGCGCAACCAGGCTTGTCGCATACACCCGTCTCCCGACTGCACTCATCGCCGGTGCATTCGAAAAGACCAGGCTCACTGCATGGATGAGGTGCGATGTGAGTAGCGCGAGAGTTTGCTTCCCAGATATCAAGCTCGTTGCAGCATGCTCCTCGACCTTCAATATTGCCCTGTGTATTGTGTTAGCGGCCGCCCATTAAGGCCAATAGTATGGTACTTACAACTCCGTTGATGAAAGGAATGGTATAGCACTGAGCATCGCAGTATCCGGTACCATAGTATGCACCAGCCTTGTTGTGAGGACTCTTGCTCTTGCCACCATCCGGAAGCATCTCAGACAGATACAAAGCACTGTTCATGCCACAAGGAAGCTTGTCCATCTCGACATCAAAAGAAAACTCAGCACCAGTGAGGTACAGCATGTCATATCTTTCCTCATTCTCTTCTAAGAAGTAAACTCGAGGTGTGACAGTCTTGTTGTTGACAATTTGCCGAAGATGAAGCTTATCACCAAAAGTGCTGACTCCATTGGCTCTGTAGTCAGGAATACCCTCGATGATGCAGTTCTTGGCGCAGGACGCTTCATCAGGGCAGGCTGTGGCGTTGGCTGGCTCTCCAAAGTCACCGCAGTTCTCTTTGTTAGTCAGCTGGTGAATATCATGCTGACTCGAGTCCACAACGAGGTAGTTGATATGCTTCTTGCAGCCGCCAAGCACAGTACAACGCCAAGTGTCTAACTTAGGGTGCACTTCAGTCTTATTGCCAGGGGTCTGTCCCAGGACCACCTGGGTGAGGAGAGTTGAGCAGATGAAAGCAAAGGATTTCATAATGAATGGTAGAAGCCCAGCTTCAGAAGAGTGTCAAGGAGTGGATGTAGGTCCTGGAAGGAATGACAAGAAGAGAACACAAGATGATGCCGTGATGAGTCTCCAGCCGTCAGTTTATACCCATCGTTTAAAAATCTTCAACTGAATAGGGGTCATCAAGATTGTCCTTTATCCGAGACCGAGGTAGGGTTGCCCAGGGCGTCAAAAGAAGGTTTAATAAATTTCCCCGAATAAACAACCATCTTTTCCCAGCAAACGCGGGCATTGAGTATATTAGCCAGCGAATCAAGATTTCAACGCCTCCGGCACTTCCGTGGACTTGAATAGGACTGACTGATATAGCTTGGATAAATCAACCACTACCGAGCCTAAAGTCGTCAACCCTGCTCAACAACGGAGTATAGTACCGAGTTCCGAAGCAAAGTTGTATCGACTTTTGAGTTTCCTAATAAAGTTATCGAAACCCTGTTTCTATGTTTGACCTTATAGCTTATCTCTCAATTTCCCTCCAATGAGAGCCTTGATGTGAGCCATACGGACTTGTCGGGCCTAGATCGCAAACCTGAAACACTTAAGAAACATTCATTTTCCCCTTCAATAAATAACTGCATAAACAGTTACTTTCAGTAAAGTTCGGTTCAAACGCCGGTTCGTCGTTTATTTGGTTAAACTTCTCTTCATCGCAACCCCAGAAATAACGATCGTCTGGCCGAGTTAATTCTGGGGATAGCTTTCTTTGAAGACACGTATCTAGGTTCATTCTAGAGCTGATTTTTATGGAAAGTAAGAATTTTAAGTTACTGTAGGTACTCGAGTTAGCAGGCTGCTTAGATGAGTTTGGTAAATAGGTAGCCAGTTAACTCCGCGAACCCTCCCGCGGACATTCATTCATCTAGCAGTCTCTCTTGACGCAATTGTCTGGTTCAAGTAAATTTCTATAAGTTGGTGTTCCCCCTGTGGCTGCTCAAATTGAGTCAGAACCCCCAAAGGAGGTCAAATTCAGGCAAACTACCTATGGCTGAATAGACGTCCTGTGCTGTGTTGGCGATCGAAACAATGGTTCGAGACTGCTCGTTGTCCAATAGAATCTCAGCACGTGCGTCCCATCAATAGGTTGGCAATTCTGAGTCGCAAGTTGACGAGTAGTTTTGAACAACTCAGCACTGTCGGCTTTATCCACGAAACGACTTAGTACCAATATGGAATGTTCGAAACATGATCAGGTGATCGCCAGCTTAAATCCAGTTTGTAGAGTCATCAACCCCGATCATCATGGTGAGTAATGCCCATGTCGCTCAACTCAAGGCGGTATTAATCCGCTTGTTAAGACCTTCGCCCTTGGCAACAGAGCCATCGCTGCTACAGGAGTACCATCAGACCACTGTCATTGATTCGGGCGTAACGGTCGCATTTAGAGTGTATGGAGTACGATGACGTGATACTATCTAAGCGAACTCTCAGGGAATAAGAAGCGATATTCTCTGAGGTCTGTGTCACCAAAACCTTCTGAGAATATCATCATACTTTATACTTTGTTATACGGCTGCTTTACTGATACACGTGACCCATCTACCCTTGTCACTTTTCTGGCGATGCTTCTCTGAATTAGGTTGACTTACAAGACTGTATAACGGTTGCATTCGATCGGGTAATAACTGCGAGTATCCAAGTTCCGCAGTGCATCTTAGTTATCATAATCTCTATTATGTACAATGATATCGCTGTCTCACAATCACACACAGCGACCTCCATCGACCTATCAATCCTGAATGTCAGCATAGTAAAAGCCCAAAGCATCGCAGCAGTAACACGTGCCTCGAGGTCAACGCCAGTGATGAAATTTGCCTCTTCGCTGGCTAAATAACAGCAAGCGTTGGCGATATCTCCAGGCGTTGATGGCCTTCCTAGGGGAATCGTAGACACAAAGCCTTTTCTATTCTCCTCTGTGTCAGGCTTACCGATGAAGAGATGCGTCCTGACTAGATTAGCATGTCTCCTTGAATATTCTTGATGGCAGCTCACATTCCAGTACTTCCAATCACCGGTGAGACAGAATTGAAGCGAATCTGGTGAGGCCCATATTCGACGGCCATGGTCTTGGTTGCGTTGATGACAGCCGCTTTGGAGGCATTGTACCACGTCAACCTGGGCCTGGGCCGACTTCCCGCAGTTGAAGCAACCTGGATGAAACATCCAGGCCTCTTCTCCTTCAAGAAATATGGCACAAGGATATTTACAGAGTGATAGACACTCTTGACATTGACATTCATAACCAGATCAAAGTCTGCCTCGGTGGCATCCTCAGTTGGCTTGTTAGCATATGATGCGCCAGCATTGTTAACGACAATGTCAAGCTGCTTGAACTTGTCAAGCGCGAGAGACAAAACTGCGCGCCAGTCGTCGGGCTTGGTCACGTCGGCGCGAAGGAAGAGGCACTTGAACTCTGAGGCCACGGCTTCACCCGCCTCAGAGGAGAGGTCAGTGATGATGACGTTGGCGCCTTCGGAGACAAATTTGGCGGCAATACCTTTGCCAAAGCCTGATGCACCGCCAGTAACGATGGCAACTTTGCCCTGAAGACGACCGGACATGTTGAGTGAAGCCTAAGAGATGATTAGAAAATAGTAGCGGTCCAAAGAGAGGACTTGAAAAACAGCTTCGCATGTTGATATAGCCGTTTAATAAATGTTGGACTGGAACTCAACCCCGCACAGCGCAAGCGGCACACTCCATGCAACACATCATCATGAGACAAATCACAGGAATATGAACTGTCCAGGGGCCATCCAACATCCTTGGCGGCCCATCATCCCTGAAGTCTTGCTGCATTATTTCTATTAATCTACACACATTCGGCAGCACAATTCCGACATCGGAAAGGGCCAAGCCTGCGGCAGAGCGACGCCGTTGTATTTATACCGGTGATGGCCTCCAGATTGCGATGCTGATATACAAAGCTCTTCATCTGTTGCAATGGCCCCCACGACATTTTGCATCCTCGTTCTCTCCGGCGATCATGTCGGCCCCGAAATCATGCACGAGGCTTTAAAAGTCCTCGACGTGATTGAGGCCAGCCGTCCGGACCTGCGCTTTGAGCGCGACACAGATATTGTCGGCGGCTGCAGTATCGACAAGCACGGCACGCCCATCACTGAGGCTGTCCTTGATAAAGCAGTCACAAGCGACGCCGTGCTCTTCGGCAGCATCGGCGGTCCCGAGTGGGCGGGCGCCGACCCCACGCCCGAGTCCGGCCTTCTGAGACTGCGCCAAAAGATCGATGCATTCGCCAACCTGAGGCCCTGTGAGATTCTTGTCCCGAGTCTTGTCAGTGCGTCACCTATCAGGCCTGAGCTCGTCGCGGGCACCAAGTTCATTGTTGTGAGGGAGAACTGCGGCGGTGCCTACTTTGGCGAGAAGAAGGAAGAGGCAGATATTGCGTCTGACCTTTGGGAGTACTCGCGTCCAGAGGTTGAAAGACTGGCGCGCGTGAGTGCAGCCGTCGCCCGAATCCTGCATACTAGCACGGGCGCTGGGGGCAAACCGGTTGTCTGGAGTGCCGACAAGGCCAATGTACTCGCGAGTGGACGGCTTTGGCGTCGTGCGACGACGGATATCTTCGAGAAGGAACTCTCTGACGTGGAACTGAAGCACCAGCTCACTGATAGCCTGGCCATGTTAATGGTCAAAGACCCTAAGCGCTTCAACCACAGCGTCATCCACACGGACAACACCTTCGGCGACATCTCGGGCAAGGACCTCGCGAATCCGGTTGCAGAAATTCTGAGCTTGGCCATGATGCTGCGTTACTCATTCCAGTTGGAGAAGGAGGCTGCCGCGGTTGAGCAGGCTGTTATCAAGGTCCTGGATGCGAAGGAGAATGGCGGATTGGAGATCAGGACAGGAGACTTGGGGGGGTGTGCTAAGTGCAGCGAGCTTGGCAATGCTGTATGTGAAGTCCTGAAGGAATTACTAAAGTGAGGGTTCTTAACATGAGTAGTGCTGGACAGGCATTCTAGAATAACCCTTCGGTATAGATTCAAGCGATTTATGACTTAGTGGTTTCAGCCGGGGACTATAAAAGAGATACACGTTTTCGTTCTCATTATTCATATCTATAGGACTAGCAAGAGCGTTATAAATACTCCTTGCGGCCCCCAGTGCCCGGTTCAGATCTAACACACAGAATACTAGTTATACAAACTACTAATTTATAGTAACATGGGAGGTTTCACTGCAGAGAGCAAATTTAAATTTAAAAGATAGTTGCTGAACTAGTTTAGAGACCCTTAAAATAATCAACCAGTAAGAAAACCTATATAAATCCTTAATATTCAATCGAAGCTGTATGATCGGCCTGTATGGACATGAGGAGACGTTCACTAGATGATTATTACCAGGCTGGGATGTAATAAATTATAGGATAAGTGTACATGTACGGCTCCTTTGCTGACACACGTGACTCATCTACCCTTGTCACTTTTCGGCGATGCTTCTCTGAACTTGACTTAGGGTAATTTGTTCAGTTTTCTCAGTTTTCGCTGTCTACTCCAAATTCTTGTCGCGTAAGCAAAAGGGATAGAGACATACGAACCTGCCAGAACAACACCGAGTCTGACTGTGGCCCAACTCAGCATTCACCGAGCAGCATGGAAGAATACAAAGATAGCATCGCCACTTTGGCCGATGGAAGACAGGTCGCTTATGCAATCTATGGCGCGCAAGATAGTAATGTGCCTACTATCTTCTACTTCCACGGCTTCCCAGGCTCCCATCATGAAGGATATTTGAGCAATTCCGCTGCTACAAAGCACGGGGTACGCGTCATTGCCCCGACAAGACCAGGATACAGCGATTCGACACTCCAACCCAACAGAACCATCCTCGACTACCCAAAAGATATTCTGGAGCTAGCGGACCATTTCTCCATCCGCCGTTTTGCTATACTCGGTGTATCAGGTGGTGGTCCTTATGCCATCGCTTGCTTCAAAGAGATACCCCGCGATCGCCTCGTTGGCGTAGGCCTCGCCGCTGGAGTGATGCCAATATCATTCTCGACAGAAGGCATGTTGACAATGACGCGCATTATGTTTGGCATTGCACCGTGGGCTACGGGGTTCTTGGGTTGGATGGTAGACAGGGTATTAGGGAATGTGGCAAGAGATAAACAACACCCGGAGAAACTACAGGAGATGATGGATAAAGACATGGCATCACGATCTCCCAGCGACAAAGAAGTGTGGATGAGCCACCCAGATCTCAAAACAGTCTTGGCCCGCTCAACAAGAGAAGCTATGAAGCAGGGTGGTTATGCGACAGCCTGGGAAGCACGGTTGTATGGAAGTGACTGGGGTTTCAGTCTAGAAGATGTGAAAGTTGAGAAGGGGCAAATGATACTCTGGCATGGAGACCAAGATGTCAACGTTCCACTCGGCGTGTCGGAGAAGGCTGTGGAACTGATGCCTGGTGCGGAACTGAGGGTGATGAAAGGGGATAGTCACATGAGTTTGATGACAAAAACGGAAGAGTTTATCCTGACGTTGAAGGACATGCTACTGAAGTGACGTCGGTCACTGCATTGAGTGGGAAGGGGTATCGAATAGCAACAGTATTGTCGTATTAGAAAGCGCAATTTGGTACTCCAATTCTAGCATTGAACCTTTGACAGCTATAACATATCCCAATAGTGCAAATGACGTTATGATCAGCCATCCATCAGACATAATGCTCAACATTTCATTTGCGAGTTCTGACGAAGCATTCGGAATGTTGTAGGTACAGCCACATGCGGCACAGTAGAAGTCCTCTGGTCCGCTGATCGTCAAAACGTAAGCTCGGACTGCCTCAAATCGTTATTGGGAACTCAGGGTCCTCGACCACAACGCAAGCTAAGGGACTTTCAACCCTACAAGCTTTCAAAGCTCCATGATTGGCGTCAAGATCTACATGCAGGACCCCTAAAAGTCGGGAGTTGGTCAGCTCGGGGAAGTCGAACGCTGTTATTGGGCGGCTATATATCTGGATAAATATCGGTCTCGTCACCTGTCACGCTGAATCGTCATATCTGCGGCGCGGTTTATGAAATGGTGCACTGGTTTAGGAAACGGGAGGCGTAGCTGATGTCACTGGGGAAATAACCTCAAGAATCTTCGTGACGAAGGGCTATTACCGTGGCTCAACTGATGTAGGAGGCAGTGATGGAAACCGATGACGATTCGAAGGCAAATCTTACCAGTTGAAGTTCTCAGTTGTACTGAGGGATGTTACTTTCAAAAGCATTGATCATCATTGCTTTTGTCTATATAAGAGTCCTGAAATCTCAAAATGGTTGAGTTTTAGAATCAAGCATATTCCAACAGCTACAAGCAAAACTAAGCTTATTCGATCACCATTCAAACACTTATATATTTTTGAAGCTGAACCTCTCACTGGGACTACTTAACTAAATAACTATAATCATGGCACCCAAGTAAGAACAACCTTCTCTGCCTCAGCTTGTAGACATATTACTGACCAGCCCTGTCAGCTCGAAGCGTCGCTTTTCTCTCAGTGCCCTATCTCCGGCCTCAAGACGATACAACCAAGTCATGAGCCAGAGAAGTGACAACCGTCGATCTGTTGATACTACGGCGAGTAGCTCAACAATGGGTGGTATGCCCGTAACTGAGGTCGAGAACCATCTCGTCGATCCTGCCTACCGCTGGACAACTGCCAACCGAGTTGGCTAAACGGGATTAACAAATTCAAATTATGTACAATTGTTATATTTTGATGATACCAACTGCAGGAGTATATGACTCTATACTAGGATGAGATTACAAAACTGACCAGTATCTTACGCGTGTTCTACACTTTCCATATCGTTTTGTCCTTGATCATTTATTTTACTTTGATAATCTCTATGTATGGTTCCTTAGGAGTTACTTGAAAGCAGGCTCAGGCTTCGATCCATATGGAATAATCCTAACCATATGCCTTCTCTCATTATCCTGAAAATCAGGCACGGCGGAATGCGCTGCTGACCGTTGATCCCACACAACAACCGAGCCCTTCTCCCACTTCACCCTACAGCTAAAGTCCATACTTCGAATATGGTTCTTAAGAAATGACAGCAAATGATCCGACTCTTCAGGTAGAAATTCCTCCACCTGTCTGGCAATAGTGGGATTAACAAACAGCACTGGTTTGCCAGTAACGGGATGTTTGATAATGAGAGGATGCGATGCGTTGATAGCTTCTGCAAGTGCACGTTCTTGTCCCACGCGTCTCACTTCACCCTCTGAAGCAGAGGTATGGTGGAGCTTGAGTCCACCAAGCGTCTCTCTAAATGCCGGCGAAAGCGCCTCGTATGCTGCAGTGAGGGACGTAAATGCCGTGTCGCCACCGCCCGACTTGGGGATCTCCAGGACCCAAAAGAAGGTGGTTGATGGGACATTGGGCGTGAAAGTCTGGTCAATATGCCACAGATCGTACGTTGTGCGAGGGCCCAAAAGCTTTCTTAAATTGCCACTTAAGGGTGTAAGTGAAAGAATTGAGGAGGGATGTCTGGTACTCACGACTTTTCATCGGCATAGACAACTTGAAACTCAGGACCCGTGCCTTTGGGGTATCCCATAGTAGGATGCTGATGCAGCGGTCCATAATGCTTCACAATCTCCCGCTGTCTATCAAACCCAACATCCGCGAAATCTTGATCTCTCTGGATTGATCAGCATACTCACTCAATCTCAAAAACAGTGCAGGTCAACTCACAAAAACTACAACACCCCGCTCAGCAGCCAACAGAGCCAACTCATCAAGACCCTCACTACTCAACGCACTAATCTGCACGCCTCGAATCTCAGTGCCAATCCGTGGGGTGATATTCGACACGGTAGCACCCTTGAGAAGAGACGGCTTGGCAGGATCCGCGCGAAGGCCAGGCTCGTCAGCGTCAAACAAGGGTACGGCTACAGGGGCAATGTAGCCATCTGAGCGGGTGGGAAGATAGCCAGGATAAAGCGGTTCAGAGGACATTTTTGCTGTTGTGATTTTTACACTGAGTGATGTGCTGAACAAAGCTGATTGCCGTTGATACAAGCTTGTCTAATATCTCCGCCGTCGGGTCTTGAATCAGCGCCTAGCCCGCCTGCTTTAACCAGAACAAGCAAGCGAGCCTCTCACCATTTGCAGGGCTGAAGACGCGATCGGAAGCATGCAGCCGCCTTTTGTCAATCATCCAATAGAGATGCGTATATACAAATGTCTCGGTTGACAGTGGAGATGCCGTGGACCCTTGAAGAAAGTTGCGGGAGTTGATCTGATGAACCACGATAAGATCGATGCTAGCGGATTATTAATCTTTGTCATGATAATTCTAGGTCCTGTTTTAAAAGCTACCGGGTCCCTTCTAGAACTGGACCCCGAGTCAGAGACGTGGCAGACTATTCCGTCTTCGATCGAGGTAAAATTCGCCTTCTCTCCGCTCATGTCGATCACTTAAACTCTGGAGTCGTCCACTTTCCCGCGATTTTAGTTTCTCTCATTGTCATCGGTCTTTATTAGACTGGACGAGAGCCCATCATGACTCCTGATGCAAGTCTAACGGCATCTGAGGAGCATCAAATAGTCGCAATGGCAGAGTCAACGTCGTGGCTTGCCAAGGCCCATCCGTATTTCAAGAATCCTTCGCATGTTTTGGTTTTTAAGCTTGATTGTTTATTGCTGGTCTGGGCTTTTATCGCCGGTCTATTTAAGGTATTTGCTACAAACCACAGGCATACTGACTCAATATTGACATGCCCAGGATATGGATCAATCCGCTACAACAGTTGCATACGTCTCGGGCATGAAAGAAGATCTTTCTCTGTACGGCAATGAACTGGTTGAATTCACCACTTACTTCTCCATCGGCTACGCCCTCTTCATTGTCCCGTCACAACTCATTCAAACTCGCGTCCGGCCATCGCTTTTTCTCCCAATCTGTGAAATCATCTGGGGTTTGTTTACCCTCTTTATTTACAGGGCACCGAACGCAAAGACCATCTATGCGTTGCGATTCTTTCTCGGTGTCTTTGAATCTACCTCATGGCCTGGTATTGTCAACTTGATCTTTAACTGGTATGATCCAAACCATACATAGTCAGACTAGATCCTTCAGACTAATTTGGCTATAGGTATCGTCCTGAAGAGCTCGCAAAACGGCTTGCCATCTTTGGCGTCAGTGGTGTCGCTGGAAACATGTTTCTCGGCATCGTTCAGGCAGCCCTCTACAAGAACCTCAATGGCGTCTCCGGTCTTGCTGGCTGGCAATGGCTATTCATTGTGTCAGGCGTAATGACAATTTTCTGGGGCTTTGTTGGTCTCGTTATCATCCCCGACTCGCCAGCAATTACTCGAGCCATCTACCTGACTGAAGATGAAAAGGAGCTTTCTCGTATCCGCATGAATGACAGCGGAACAAAGACGTCCAGACTCATCCCTTTCAAGACTCTCATCCACAAGCTCAAGTTACTTGTGTTGAGCCCACTTTCATACCTTTTTGTTGCGGCCTATCTTCAGTTTGCTTGGAGTCAGCGTGCCAACTCATATTTTCTGCTCTTTCTCAAGGGCCTCGAGAACACTGATGGAACACCTCGATACTCTGTATACACAGTCAATCTGATCCCTCTTGGTGGATACGCTATCAGCATTGTTTGTAACATTGGTCTCAACGCTCTGAGCGACTGGAAGGCGTGGAGATGGCAAGTCAGCGTTGGTGCCGCCACACTCCAACTCATTGCGACCTCAGTTCTATCAGGATGGCCCGACTCTTGGCAGACCATCATGGCTTTTTACTTCCTAACCTTTGCCACAGCAGCTTGGGGATACGCTCTAATTGCTTGGCTGGCCGAAATTCTTCGGAAAGAACCAGAAGTTCGCTCTATCTTGGTCGCCATCGCCGTTACGCTCGTCTACGCAGGTCACGCCTCGATACCTCTTCGTGCCTGGCGAGTCAGCGACTCGCCCAGGTATCCAATCGGATTTTCTTTATCGGCCGCATTTAGTGTCGGGAGTATCATCGCCATCATGGGGATGTGGTTCTACGTACGAAAATATCCTGAAGTCGTAAGCTGGGGGCTGGACCCCGAAGCTAACCAGGATGGTCACGTTGAAGAAATCATCCCCAGTAATAAGGACCAAAAGGAGGCTACACAGAAAAGTAATCGGATCTGATCAACGCAGGATAAATACCGATAGCTGAATTTAAACATGGCAAAGCGATGCGTTCAGTGTACTCTATTAGATTAGAATGGATCTTTCTTGTGTCTTTGTCTTGTGTCTTTGTATGCTGAGTTGGGATCCCATATGTGAATAGCGTCAGAACAAGATTCCACACAGGCTGCTGCAAGTAACCTGCCATTTCTTGAGAAGGCGAGGTCTGATTCGGGGGCCTCCTGAGTATTTCTTAGGCGAAATTTGGGCTGCCTTTTGAGATCCAGTATGCCAATAAAACCAGACTTTGTAAGCATCGCTATTTTGTCCTTAAGAGCTGCAAAAATCCCCCACGTTATAAACGGGCTGGACATCTTGAGGGTATCCAAATGTTGTCCTGAAGCCGTGTCCCATAGGTCAATAACACATTCAGACAGTAACCAGCAAATCTCCGTTTCCGGAGAAAACAACATCCCAAATAACAAGCTCTATGCTAGGGTTTGTAAGTTGCATCAGAACTATTGGCGTATCAAAGGTTAGACGAGCAAGTTGGACGGTATTATCCTTGCCACTTGAGACTGCAAGCCACTTGTCATCTTGTGATATCGCTGATATGGCGGTAGGAGTTCGAGCGTGGTCTGCTTTAAGCTCAGTAAAGCGTCTTACGAGTTGCCCACTTCAGGTGTGATAAACATATACTTCACCACTGCCTGAGACTAACAACAATTAATTAGCATTGTCTACAAAAGCCATCAACATAGCGTTAAAGGGTTTTTCGAAGCGCCAGGTCTTCAAGCGTACGCCGCCTTCGACATCCCAAATACAAACCCGGCACCTTGAAGCTGAAGCAAGCAGATTGCCGTCTGTCGAGATAGCCAGACAGTAAATCAACTAATTATCATGACCGGTCAGGGTGTGAATGCAGACCGCTGACATGGGATCCCAAATTAGAACAGTCCCATTTATTGATCTGAAAACGAGCCAATTTAAAGGCGAGAAAACAATATAATAAGAGTTATAACATTTCATTGTTAACAAAAGAGATAACCAGTCTGACTCTACTAATAGCAGTTAAGTTTTATCTAATTAGACAGGAAATTATATTTTACTATCTAACTCTCAATGAAAAAGATTACTATTTTTACTTATAGTAGCTTAATCCTTATTCCTTAGTAGCTCCCTTACTACTCAGTCTTACTA
>JAJJWM010000473.1:0-25848 GCA_021655865.1 Fusarium guadeloupense
AGTATATTTTACAGTATAAATAAACATTATAATATATATATATTAAAAAAATAGTTACAATTAATATAAAAATAATATATTAAAGATATAATAGTTAAAAATATTATATTATAATTTTAGATGCTTTTGAGCTAGGTTGATATTTTAAGAATAATTTACAAACTCCTTTTAAATAGAAAAGTGGCTTGTAATACATACATATCTATAACATAAGCTTATTATGTACATTACTTATTATTTTATTTTTAAAGTCTTTAAGAGATATACTATAATAAAGCTTAAGTATAATACTACTATATAGATTATTTATTTTTATGCTTTTATATTTAAAAAGTTTAGAACGCTGGTGTTTTATTACTAACTCCTGATTAAAATAGCTAGATTCCTGTTTAGACTAAGTAACTCTCTCTTAATGACTGTTAAACAGGAAAGGAAAAGGAAAGAGGTGCAGGAGTAAGTGTTAGATGAGCTGCTGAGGTCCAGACAGGGTTCCATCATTGTTCTACTTGCTTCGCCTGTAGCGGCGAGACATTCTGATATCGCACAGCCGCCCCAAGACATGGCAACTGGTTTCTTTAACAGTAGCTTTGCTTCAATTTTTATGGCATGTTTCGAATCAATGCTCTTATCTGTGGTTATGATAAATGGACAGACTCTCGACCATACTCTGGTATACCTCGAGAGGCGGGAGCAAGGTTGTAGGTGTTTATATGTCTATATGTAGGAATTGTCAGACAGATTGACCACATTTCTACTTAGAGTAGAAGAAGCTGAAGATAGAGACGCAACAAGAGTTCTTGGGCTATTGGCTACAGGCTGGTCAAATTGGCAGGTTTTCTTAGGCTGCATCGTGCATGATTAGAATCCGCCTTTTGTTCCGTGTCTCTTGTAGGCTGCATCTTCTCGGACGTCAAGCAATAAAACTTAATAGCGCAGCAGGTTTACAGTGGAAAAGTGCTTAGACCATTTATGTTTTCTCTGGTCTCCAGCGGTTAATGGCCGCTGGAAAAGAGAATTGCCCTGCAATACGGGGCTACCATCCAACTTAAGAAGAGGAACAAAAGCAAAACAGGTATCAGATCTCATGACTGGGTGAGAGTCGGTAGCCCATGTGCAAAATTGAGGCGAGTGAAATATAACTGGGTAATCAAAGTCTTTTTCTATAGACTGGTGCAGCTTCTCAAAGGCAATTGCGTGGTTGTCGGTTCAACAGCATCACGCTTCTCGAGCGCATCAGGTCTGTGTACATAAGCTTCAGAGAATCACAGTGGCCCCATCCGGAGAGATGCACGTTGACAGTCGTCATCTTTCGAAGAACGCAACGCATCAAGACTCCAAGGTGACGGTTAACTCGGCTGTCATGGCCGCTTGTCGCGAGATTGGCATAACTGTGGGGAATACGGATCTGGGTACATGACGAATCCGTTCAAAGTTGGCTGCGATTATAATTGTGTTATCTAGAATGAGAATGTAATACTTGAAACTAAAACTACAATATCCAATGTGGACAATCCATTAACCCAGACCGGATAATTAGAAAGCTGGCTTGGTCGACTTTAAACCAACGCGACGGAATACTGCTTTAGAGATGGAGGTTGCGTCCGCCTGGCCTGGTCCTGACGAAGCGAAGAAGCCAACCTTGTTGAGATATTGAAGACTGCGCCTGAGACGGTGCAGAGTCTCATCCTGGGGGCATATAGGCGGCCCATCCATGATCTGCGGGGTGCCAATAGTTCCTTGTTTCAACTGGAGGAAGTCGAAGACGGGGAAGAGGGGATGGTTTGGGCCTTGGCTCTCCATGCTGTCCTGAAGAGACCGGAGCCAGTCTTTGCCGGACATGGGGCAGAGACTGAAGCCGAGTTCATCAATGAGTAGCTTCCAGAGCTCCTTCACGGGAACACCGTCAACAAAACGGACAGATGCCGGGCTGGTTGCGGAGGCAGAGGCTGGTAGCATACAAGCATCCGCGGCGGCCGTGGCGATCTGGTCACTGCCGGCGACGAGCAGCCAGGCGTTGGGGTCTTTGGACTCGTCAACATTATACGCACCAACACGGACAGCCGAGGCTACAACTCTCCAGAGGAAATCATCAAGATTGGAGACTCCATGTTCCCCGTCGCCGATGACGAGGCCCGGCTGGATAACGACGGGCGTAGGGAATCTCGCAGAGCGATGACGACGCAGCCGCTGCCCATGAGAGCGGACGAGCATGTCGGAGAGGAATTTTGTCTGTGAGTAGCCATCGCTATCGTGGAGGAGGTCCAGGATCTCGTCATCTGTTTCGTTGGCACCGGCAAAGTATCCGCCAGTGACATAGGCGAAGCGCGGAGGCGATGGGGCCGTCGACAAGGCCGAGAGGAGGTCAAAGGTGCTGCCTACATTGGCGTCCTTGAGGTCGCGATAGCTGAGATGCCAGTGGACGATAGCGCCGTTGTGGATGATGGCTTCAATGTCACCGTCGGCGATGGACACCCAACGTGTGTCGTCAAGTCCCAGGTGTGATTTGCCCAGGTCGCCGCTCCACGCTTCAAGGCGGTCGGCTAGGTCGGGTTGCCACCACTGTCCCTTGCGGGCGACGTCCATCATTCGTTCCTGAGCCTGGGTGTCGTTCTCTGCGCGGACGACACAGAATACCCTCTTCACTGTAGGCCGGAGGAGGAGCTGCCTGACGATTTGGCTGCCGAGGAATCCGGTGGCGCCCGTCACAAGGAAGGTCGATGGGGTTTGGGACAGGTCACGTTCACGCATCTCCAACAGAGGTAGCTGGGATAACTTGTGGTCGAAGTGTTTAAATTCCGCGTGCAGGTCGATGGGCGCTTTCGTCATGGGTGCTGATGCTGACTTTACCGTGACAGGCGTGGCCATGGACACACTCGAGCCCTCAGCCTTCTCTGCCCTGATGAGGGCGGAAAGTGTTCGGATGTTTGTATCAAGAGAAAGCAAGGTAGCCAAGGAAACGGTTACATCAAACGTCTTGCGAATCCATGCCGAGAGTGTAATGGCCGTGATAGAGTCCAGGCCGCACTGCATCGGCACAATATCCTTGCCCACAAAGTCTTCTGGCTTACCGGTGCCACCGAGGGCATCACTGAGAAGCGTGCTTAGCTTATGGCTGATCTGTAGGGCGACCTTGTCGCTCGGGTCCAGCTCGCTGACTGACTCTGCTGCATGAATTTCCTGATACGTCTCGTCGTTGATATTCTGGGCCCAGGACTGCACCGCGGGAAGGTCAAGTTTCCCGGATATCATGGTTGGCATGCTCTGCACAACAATCCAGGTGGATGGAACCATGTACGAAGGAAGCCGTTGAGTGAGAAGGTCGCGGATGTGTTGGATACTCTCGGCGGCTCGGTGGCGCATGGATGGAGCGATGAGACGTATTCTTTCTTTGGCCGAGGCAGTGGATGTGGATGAAACGTCTTTGAGCTCGAGAACAGCTACAAGACGCTTGCGGAGGGGGCCTTCTGACGGGCTCAAGACGATGGAGTGCCGGATTGCATCAATGGTTGTCAAATGGTGCTGGATCTCGCCCAACTCCATGCGTTGGCCGTGAATCTTGATCTGAGTGTCCTTACGGCCCACAAATGTCACAGAGCCATCAGAGTTGAGGCGCACTAGGTCGCCAGTGGCATAGAAACGCGTCTCAAGGGTGCGTCCCATTTGTGGCGCCCAGGCGAGGCCGGTGGCAAAGGCCTCAGCGGTTTTGGTAGGGTTATTAATGTAGCCGCGCGAGAGCGTTGGGCCTTCGACGAGGAGCTCGCCGATGGCCCCAATAGGAACTAGACGGTGCATGTTGGCCGGCTCCGTCACCCAGTGGACACATGCCGTCGGGTAGCCGATATTGGACGGTTCGGAGCTTCTCGTCACATGCGATAGGCAGGATGCCATGACGGAGCACTCAGTGGGCCCATAGCCGTTGACCAGCTGGACCCTGTCGGCCCAAATGTCGACGTCTTTCTGGGACATAGGCTCGCCGCCCTGAATTAATGTCTTGAGAGTGGGCACCTTGTCGGGGCTCATGGTCCGGATAAAGGAGGATGTGAGGGCGGCCCAATTGATGTCCATTTCCTTCATTACTCGAGGCAGGTCGCTGATTATGTCTTGTCGTCGTGGCATGCAGACGCACCCGCCCGCAAGTAGGGGTGTGACCAACTCAGGCATGGTGACATCGAACATGAAGGAAGCGAACTGCAAACAGCGAGACCCAGGCCCGATGGTCAAGTGCTGCATCTGTGCCACGGCACTGCTGCAGTACGCTCCGTGTTCAATAATGGCGCCCTTGGGCTTGCCCGTCGTGCCCGACGTGAAGATTATGTAGGCGGCACTGGAGCTTGGAATATCGGGGAGTGGACCAGCAAAGTCAGGCAAGGCGGCCATAACGTCTTTGCTGACGACAATGGAGCTGGTGCCCCAGTCCACAACAGTGTCCCTGTACGTGGGTGAACAAAGAACCACGGCTGCCTTGGTCTGCTCCATCATGTACTGTATACGCTCCCTGGGCGCTTCTGGGTCTATAAGCATGAAGGCGGCGCCCGCCTTGAGGATGGCGAGGAAGGCGACGGCGGCCCAGGCACTCTTCTCAAAGCACATTGCAACAAAACTGTCAGGCTTGACACCTTGTTCAACGAGAAGTCCAGCCAGGCGCGACGAAGTCTTGTCGAGCTCAGCATACGTGAACTCCCCGTCCCACGCATGAATAGCAGGCGCCGTTGGTCGACTGCGGCACATGTCATCGAACAGGTCATGAATACGTCTGTCGACGAGCGGGGGAAGGCGATCGCCCAAGGACTTAAGCTGAACTATATGCTCTGTGGGCAGGAGGTGGAGCGAGTCGACGGTATCTCCCGGGGTGGCTTCAATGGCCTCCAGAGCCTGAAGGAGACTCTGGGCAAGGTTGTTGGCTTGGGTTTGGGAAAGGAATGAGTTCCAGTATGAAATTGAGAAATCAATGGCGTTGTCGGACTCCATCACGCTGAGTGTAACATCAAACTGTTTCATAAGTGCCTGTGTCAGCCTTCTGCTGCCTCTACAAGCTGTTAGTAGGAAAGGATAGAACTACATACCTCTGTGGGATCAGCTTCCCGAATGGTGCGGAACGAGATTGGGAGGTCCTGAGCCTTCCCAGCACCCTTGGATGTCAAAACCTTCTGGAACGATAGGCCCGTGTTGAATAACTGCCCGCTAGGCATCTTCAAAGCGTGCTTGATATCGGCCAGCGATGCGTGCTGGTGCGGTAGACTGTCCAGGTACGTGCCGAAGAGTTGTTCCAGCATGGCCGCAGCTGTGACACCCTTGCGAAAGACGACGCGGGAGACGAGGATGTTGATGAATGGCCCTACAGCGTCCAAGACGCCGTCGAGCTCGACATCTCTGCCCGACGAAATGTAGCCAAAACAGATGTCCTGAAAGTTAGTGTAGGAGCGGAGCACCAAGGCCCAAGCGAGTTGAAAGATGCTGGCCACCGAGACATTCAGCTGCTTCGCCAAGGCACTGAGGCGGGCTCCGAAGGGGACATCGATGAAGAGTTGTCGTGTTTCACGTTCACCTGTCGGTATAACACCATCAGTCAGTCGGGGAAGACGACAAGCCGCTGCCCCCTCGAGCTGGCCCGCCCAGAAGCCCAGCGATGCGTCGAGGGACGTCTTTTGGATGTGAGCGATGTAGCTTGAGTAGGACGTGCCAGCGACCATGGGGAGATCACCGACATAAGCGCGAGCCCAGTCCCGGATGATAGTCCGCAACGAGGTCGCATCGATCAAGGCGTGGCTGATCTGGAAGTGGGCGTAGACCTTGCCTTTGGGGCCGGCGCAGATAGCGAGACGGTGTGCGGGAGTATTGGAATCGAAGCTTCCACGGGCCGAGTCCCAGAGTTCTTCCATTGCAGAGTCATGATTCTCTTTATCTTCGTAGGCTAATATCTTAACAGACGGATGGAACTTCTTGAGGACAACCTGGTCGAACGCCGTGTTGTCGAGGAGGCCGCCGATGAAGACTGTGCGGAGCATCGGGTGTCGCTGGACGACGCGGTGCCAGGCACGCTCGAGTCGAGACACGTCAACTTGTGCGCCATGGTTCTTAGAAGAAGGGGTGACCTCCCAGACGGCATGGACGTCATACAGTGAGGCATCCTTGGACTGGCTAAGAAGGATACCACGCTGCATGGGCGACGTAGGGTACACATCCTCTACTCCCTCGGCACCGTTCCGCGAGATGGCTGCCAGTGCCTTGTTGAGTGGCTTGAGCTGTTGGTGAGAAATGGGCAGCAGGGGCACGTCACTCTTTGTAAGTTGCGAGGAGGCCTGTTGCAGTGCAGACGCAACCTCGGTCAGCGCCTGCTCGTACAGGGCAAACCACTTGGCCAGCCTATCTTGGTGCTGAATCCCAGCATTGTAGCTCCAGGACACGGTCAAGGCATCCCTCTCCACTATGGCAGAAATGTCGAGCACGGAGAGGCGGGCAGCGGAAAGGTTGACGTCTGCGGGGCTCATGGAATTGGGAAGTGACTCGAACAGGCCGTCGTCGCGCTCAAGCTGTTGGAAGCGACCGAGATAGTTGAAGAGAATCTCCATTGGTAACTTCTGCAACCCCTGAAGCGTCTTGGCTGTGAAATATGGCACTCCCAGGCCTGGTATAGCCCGACGGATATCCTTGACCCGGATGACAGAGTCAATGTAGTCGTCTCCGTGGGCGGCGAGCACGAAGGGCACAATTGCAGTGAACCAACCGACCGTTTCATGGACTGGGGCCGTCGGATCTTGCGGGTGGTCTCGACCGTGCGTCTCAGTGTGGAACATGGGCATCGCCCGGTCAGAGAAGACGATGGAAAAGGTGTGAGCGGCCATGGCTAGTAGGACATCGGGGACTTCAGCCTTTAGGCTCTTGTCGGCACCATGGAGAAGGGCGTCCGTTAGAGAAGGATCAAGGGTGAAATCACCCTGCACCAAGTTGGTGAAATCGTTGGACGACGACACGTCTATTCCCCAGAATCCCAGATCTGGCTCTGGTGTTGCAAACGGCAGCGCCAGAGCAGCTGATGCGTGCGTCTCGGCGTAGCTCTCGAGGCTGCGGACCCAGTGCTGGTACGACCAGGATGTCTGTGTCCCAGGTAATGGCGTGCCGGCAATGAGCTGCTCCAGATCTCGCAGCAGTACTCGCCAGGACACGAGATCTATGACAAGATGGTGGGCAACCAGGAAGAGAGACGTGGCTTCATGGATATGGACAAGCCTGGCTGCAACCATCGGGCCGGTGGTAATGTTGAGGCAACATTCCGCCTCAAGCATGATACTCTGGGCCTCCTCCCAGGTGGATGCATTACAACTGGTGAAGGACAGAGTCTCGTCGGCGTTGCGGCTCACCCTCTGTCTCCAAGAGCTCTCTGTAGAATTCTTCTCAAAGCGGGCGCGGAGCATCGGATAACGACGCACCAACTCTAAAAGAGCTGAGTGAAGCAGAGCGTCCGAGGTAGGGCGTCGCAGTTTGAGGAGCATGCTCTGATTGTAGTGGTTCTCGCCATCGGGAAACTGTGTGAAATGGAGTTTCTGGATGGGAGAAAGGGGGAAAGGTGCGAACTCATCCTCCTTGATGGCTGTCTTGGTGTGTCCGTGGGCATGAGCCGCGACAACATCTAGTCTGTTTGCCTTTGCCGCCATGGCACTGATATTGACGCTCTTGAGGATGTCCTTGACCCTCAGAGAAAAGCCTTGCTGGCGGCAGAGAGCCATGACCTGCATGGCCGTGATAGAGTCGCCACCTAGGCTAACGAACGAGCGGTGTACTGAAACTTGCTGGAGTGGCCGGTTAATCACCTCGGCGATGACGGCATGGATTACCTTCTCAACTTCTCCTGTAGGTAGTGGAGCCTCATCCGTCTCGGTGAAGCTCATGATGTGGTTGTATATTTCATCCGTCATGTTGTCAACCCATGCGGCCACACGGCGGGCCTCAATCTTTCCTGAGGAGTTAATGGGTAATTTATTCACGACGATGATGGCAGTCGGTTGCATGTAGGAAGGAAGCTTGTTGCCGAGGTGGCTTTGGATCTCGGATACCATATCCTGGGCCTTGATCTGGTCCTCTCGCTTCTCGAGTAATTGCAAGGGCTTGTCCTGGTCCTGATCGATACCCAAGCCACGGAAGGCTAAGACGGCCACGATCTTGCCGGCGAACCCGCCCCTAGATCCAAGCAATACCGTGTGCGTTGCGATCTTGTCGTGCGCGGCACTCATGTTGTAAACAATCTCGCTAAGCTCGATGCGCTGACCTCGGATCTTGATTTGCGTATCCTTGCGCTGGACAAAGTCCATGGAACCATCGAGGTTGTACCGCACCAGATCACCTGTCTTGTAGAGACGGCGACCATTGCCATGACGCGGGTAATCAATCGACCACTTGGGACTCCAGACAAAGCTCGCGTCCGTCTTCTCGACGTCGTTGCGGTAACCACGTCCTAGGATGGGACCCTCAATGAGCAGCTCGCCGACAGCACCAACGGGAACGAGGAGATCGGCGTTGCTGGGACTGACAATCCAGGCGGCGCTGCCCATCATGTGGCCGATGATGGCCGGGCGCACCTCACGATGTTGGCGATCACTGATGGATGCGAAGACGCACGCCTCTGTCGGACCGTATATCTGTATAAACTTGACCTTTTCACCCCAGATACGAGGGGTGAGATCACCGATTGAGTCACCGCCGCAAACCAGTGTCTCAAGCGTCAGTACGTCGCTGGGGGTCATCATTCTGGCGACCACAGGAGTCAAGAAGGTCCAGGTAACCCCGGCTCGGTTCATGAATCCAGACAGATCTTCGATTCGCTCTGTTTCAGAAGCGATGCACACGCAGCCGTGATGGACGAGGGTGGTGAAGACCTCTCCGATAGTGGCATCAAAGGCATATGAAGCAAACTGCAGCACTCGTGAGGTGCTGGTGTAGCTCATCTGAGATCCGTGCTCTTTGGTACCAGTACTTACAGCCCGGTGCTCGATAACGACACCCTTTGGCATACCAGTGCTGCCGGAAGTAAAGATAACATAGGCAGCATTGTCGGCGGTGACGGTGGTACACGGCTTGCCGTCTCGCATCGGCAATTCCAGAATGGACGCTGGCGTCACGGTCCACGGCACCACGTCGACGCTGGCCAGGTCCTTGGTGACGAGTTGCCCAGAAGCCTGGGTTTCGGACACGAGGAGTACTGGACTGCCAGTATCCAAGATGATTAGGGCCAGGCGGTCAGCGGGGTGAGCCAGGTCCAAGGCCACGAACGCGCCACCGGCTTTCAGGACGCCGAGCATGGCCACCACCGTCCAGATGGACTTCTCAAAGAGTAGTGGCACAACAGATTCAGGACCGACACCCAAGGAAACCAAGTGGTGTCCGAGCCGAGTGGAATAGTCATCGAGCTCACCATACGTGAGACTTCCCGCGGTAGAATAAAGGGCCTCCTTGTCAGGCTGCAGAGCAGCAATATCCGTAATAATGTCGTGTAGACAAGCGTTGACAGGGTCAGGCACGTGTTTGTTCCAGGTCATGACCATGTTAGTGCTTTGAGGGTCCATCAAGTTGATGTTGGATATTTTGTCGTCGAAAAGAGACGGCAGGGACTGCAGTGTCCGCAGCCAGACGTTGCCTAACACATCCGCCGCATCAGGGTTTATTACTTCGGTCCTGTATGTCAAACTGAGCTCCATGGCAGACCGAGTATAAGCAGTCTTTGCTGCGATGGCGAACTCGCTTGTGTCATCCAAGTGAACCAGGTCGACAGCAACGCCTGTTTTAGACGAGGACGGGGCAGCCTCATCTTCGCGATAACACGATACTACCGTGTTGAAGAATGGTTCGTTGCCGAGTTGCAAAGCTCTGTGAATCTTGGAAAGAGAGCAATACTGATAATCGATACTGTCGGCGAGGCCTGCACGAGCCGTCTCCAAAGCCTCTCGGATCGTCATATCGTCGTCCAATGCAAAGTCACTGATGAGTAGGTTGATAAAGACGCCTGTGGCGCTCTCAATGCCCTGAACAGGTGCGTCGCGTCCTGAGGTCATGTAGCCGAAGCACACGTGGTGGTTGTTTGTGTAGGCACGCAGCACCAAGGCCCAAGCGAGCTGGGCCAGGTTTGAGATCGAGAAACTGTTGGCCTGGCAGAACGTCAGAAGCGGCGAGATGTCGCCTATGTTTTTCTTAAAGACGCGCTTCTCGTTTACAACAGCCACGTCCGGCACTTGCAGCCGTGGGAAACGACAGGATGAGACCGTGCTGAGTCGGTTCTTCCAGAACGCCAGGGACTCGTCTGTGTCCTGAGTCTGGACGTAGCCGACATAATCACGGAAGGCCTGATCCGATGTCAACCATTCAGAGGAGCCGTCCTCGGCAACATAAGCACGTTCCAGGTCACGCTGCAGCACGTCAAGCGAGATGCCGTCCACCACGGCATGGTTTATGCGCAGGTGGACCAGCACCTGGTCCTGCATCTGCATCTCTGCTATTGTTAAGATATGAGGTGGCTCGTGGGAAGCGAGGGGGAGAAATGGCTCGAATGCTAAAAGAGCCTCGACACCATCTCCATCTACAAGCGTCTGATGCTGCACATGGGTTGGCGGGTTCCGCAAGACGGCGGCGAGAAACGGCTCTTTCGCGGGGGTCCCATCAACAAAGATAGTTCTCAAGGCAGCGTGTCGCCGAACGACCTTGCCCCAGGCCTTTTCCAAACGTGCCGCAGAGACTTTAGAGGAGCTAGACAAAGCGTGCATTTTCCAGACAACGTCCACTTGGTACGATGAAGTGGACTTGGCTTGACTGAGGAGCATGCCCTGTTGCACCGGCGAACAAGGGTATAGATCCTCGACAGTCTGGCTCGAGGAAGGCCCTAATGCATCTGCAATGATGCTGCGCAGTCCCTCCCACGCCTTTTCATCGGTCACATGGACGAGAGGAAAATCAGTAGGGGACATAAAGTTTGCGCGAGCGATGCCTCGAATAGTGTCTGACAGAGCCGTCTGGAGCAGCCGAACCCATTTACGGACCTTCTTCTGTCGGCCAAGGTCCCAGCTGTGAGCCACTATAACACCGAAGGAATTGTCAGGATGGATGCCGGCCGTAATGCTGATGCAGGATGGAATCAGGGTGGCAACGGACGACTTTGGGTCAACAATGTCGCCCAGCTGCTGCAATATCTTTCCCTGGAATGTCGTGGTGTTGGAATTTCTGACGAGAATCTCGGGTAGTCGACCGGTGAGAACCCTAGGGGTGTACGATTCGGCCATGTACGATGAAGATCCGTTATTAATGGCGGCAAGACGAGCCTTCTTAGCGGTTGCCACTACGCCCGCAGCGCCAGCGGCTATCAAATCACTGGGGAGTTGGACCGGGTAGACCGAATCGCAGTATCCGACGCGGTTCTGCGCATTGTTTGCGACATGAATAACGGGGACGGTACGATCGGTAAAGCCTTGTGAGAATGATTCCGCAGCCGCCGCAACCACAACGTCCACCGGGCTCAGGCCAGTTTGTGAGCAAGTCTTGTGGAGTACCTCGGAAGCGCCCGAGTCAATCCGTAGCTCGTATTTCGCCTCATGAGGTAAGTAGGTTTCCTCTGGGTCAAGTTCCCAGTAATCCAGGTCGGCCTCCCCCTCTGAGAGGTCTGTGGCGGGAAGGGGATAGCTTTGGCCTTCAGTCGCTGAATGGGTCTGAGGGATAACAGGAGAGCCCGACAGTAGGCAGTCGAGATCTCCCAGGATGATCTCCCACGATGGTAAATCAAGAGAGATGTGAGGGGCGGATAGAGCAAGCCTATTCTCGCCTGGGAAGTAATCAGCGGCGAGGAGGGGACCGGTGGTGGCATCGAGTTGAGCTCGGGAATTTTCGAGAACAGAGTCTGCTTGAACATTACCATTGTGGGTGGTGAACAAGAATACTTTGCTAGGATCGGCACCCACACGTGGGAACCACGCATCGTCGTTATAGTCATAAATTGTCCGAAGGGTTGGGTGGAGGTCAACCAACTTTCGGACGCCATCTTCAAGGGCTTGTCGGTCGATGAGACTGGCCAGTTGCAGCTGTGCAGTACGAGATTCGCGAGGTGGGCAGGACTGCAGCTTAAAGCCCGTCCCAAGGGCAAGACTCTGGGCGGGATTGAGATCGCCCAGCGAGGTGGAATTGGAATGCTGGTCTGAGATGGACACGCTGTTGGCGATTTGGGTGATGGTACGACCGCGAAGAATGTCGCTGGCAGAGAGCTCGATGCCTCGGGCCCGGCACCGATTCACGACCAGTATAGCAAGGATCGAGTCGCCACCGAGACTAAAGAAGGATCGATCATCAGGAACATTATCGACAGCAACACCGAGCGTCTCGGCCCAGGCCGTTGCGAGCATAATATGCACTGAATTTCTTTCTGCCGAAGGAGAAGCAGACTGCGTGGTTGGAAGGTTGAGGACGTTGTCCAAGGTAGCTGAGCTAAGCTGGTCAACCCACCGAGCAACCCGACGCCGGTCAGTCTTGCAGGCGGTTGTTGAAGGGAGAGATACTACGGGTAGCCAGATCTGAGGAACCATGTAGTTGGGAACTTGTTGGGCAAGTTTCTCTTTAAGACTGGTCATGATACCCGAGATTTGTTCGAGATCAAGGAGCTGAAGGTCACCGGTGCCCGAGCTTACCGTGCTCGAAACCGGGTGAGCCGTCTTGAAAGATAGGACAGCCACCAGGCGAGAGGTGCAGGTGCCTTCTTTTGGCAGAAGGACAGCGCAGTGGGCAATGTCAGGCTCGACGGCGGTCAAGTGGTTCTCAATATCGCCTGCCTCGCACCTTTGGCCTCGCACTTTCAGCTGCCCATCACGACGGCCAAAGAACGTGAGGCTTCCGTCCATGTTGTATCGTACGAGGTCACCACTCCGGTATACGCGGTAAGGGGACGGCGTCGCCCAGGAAGAGGGGGGTTCATCTAGGAAGACTTGGTTAGTACGGGCGGGGTCTTTGAAGTACTCACGAGCAACTATCGGGCCCTCAATGAGGAGTTCGCCAATGGCTCCTATAGGAGCCAGGACTTGTGGGTTGCCTGGATGAGCGATCCAGGAACGACAACCGCCGATTGCATGGCCGATGACGGACGGCGGAACAGCTGGATCGTTTGAGTTGCCAGAGACGGCGTAGACGCACGCTTCGGTTGGTCCATACCCCTGCATGAGGTTGACGTGAGGAGCCCAGACATCCTTAATAGCCTGCGTTAACGATTCTCCTCCACAAACGACTGTCTTGACGCTGGGACAATCCTGAGGACCGAAGGTGCCCAGTGTCGTGGTAGTCATGAAGATGTAGTTGGCGCGTAGTTTTGATATGGCACCGCTTATGTTGCTAAGCCGGTCCGTGGAAGAAGGGGTGCAGACGCAGCCGCCGTAGACCAAGGTTGTGATTATCTCGCAGATGGAGACGTCAAAAGTGTACGAGGAAAACTGAAAAACGCGAGACTGCCGATCCATAAGCATGGCCTTACCGTGAGCCCTTGAGCTGGTGCTAAGCGTTTGGTGCTCCACTACCACACCCTTAGGTTGACCTGTGCTACCTGAAGTATAGAAGATGTACGCGGCGTTGCTGGGATGAACTTGGGATGACAAGGACTCAACTGCCGGCATCTTCTTGAGAAGCTCAGGAGAGAGCACGAGGGTGTGGTTAATGCGTTGCAATGGTAGCGCGGGAGTAGCCTCTGTGGTAAGCATGATGCTGGAACCGACATTATCGATAATGAATTGAGCACGATCGACGGGCCAGGCAGGATCAAGGGGTACGAACAAACCCCCGGATCTCATGACGCTGATCATGGCGACAACAGCCCAAAATGACTTTTCCATGCGGAACACAACTGGTACCTCTGGACCTACGTTTAGGCTAACGAGATGGGCTGCAAGTTTGCTCGTCATGATATCAAGCTCGCCATAGGATAAGCTACCGTCGTGGCTCTCGATAGCAGGTGCATCGGGATACTGCTTGGCGGCGTCAAGAATGAGCTCGTGGGTGCAAGCATCAACGTGGATGGGCGGCTGGTCATTCCACTGGAGAATCTGCCGCTTCATATTCTCATCCATGAGCTCAACATCGTCCACCATGGCCGATTGAGGAATCGAGTTGATGGCGGCTAGAAACGCACCAAAGACATTTTCTGCCTGGGCGCTGGAAAGCGCTGTGCTCCAGTACGAGAACTCAACGGCAACGTTGTCTTCATGACCGTCAAGGATCCTGACGACGACATCATACTGTTGGGAAGAAGGTCAGTATATACGCTTGCAAAATAGGACAGGAGTGAGGGGAGGAAAAAGTTACTTCAGCAACATCCTGGTCAATTACTCGGCGAAGTTGAACTCCATCGCAGTGAGACTCAACGTCGTCGTTATTGGAATAAAACGTCATGTTCGTGTTAAAAAGTTGGCTAGCGGGAATTTGTTGCTCATGAGCAATCTCTGCCAAAGAGTGGTGCTGATAAGGCAAGCTAGAAACAAAGTCGCGCCGCAGCGTGGTGAGGACGTCTGCGATAGGGGTCGAGCCATCTAGGCCGACACGACAGAGCATGAGGTTGATGAAGAAGCCAACTGCGTCGTCTGCGTCATCTCCAAGGAGGTGCCTATCGGTGGCCATGTAGGCGAAGCAGACGTCGTCGGACAAGGTGTACGCTCGAAGGACCAAGGCCCACGCCGCCTGAGTCAAGGCGAACAGGGTGATGCCTTGTTCCTGGCAGAAACTCCTCAGTCGCTTGACGTCTGGAAGTGAGCGCCGCTTAGTCGACACCCTGGCAGGGCTCTGAGGGTCGGTCCAGTCGGTCAGCTTGGGAAGAAGGCATCCAGAGAGCCCGTCTAGATAAGCTCGCCAGAATTCGCGAACGTCCTCTTCGGGGGCTTGCTGCAGCTGTTGGATGTACCGGCGTTGGATATCTGGCTGCAGATTGTCCGGCAGGACCCCATTAAGTGACCGCTCAAGATCATGGCCAAGAGTCTGCACAGAGAGGCCGTCGATGACTGCGTGGCTGATGAGGAGCTGGCAGCGCAATCTGCCATCGGGCGCTTCGCACAACCCTAAGCGATGCTGCGGTTTCCCCTTCTCCCATCTCGCCGCTGTCAATTGAAGCATATCATCTGCGTCTAGTATTTCTTCCAGCCACGGCACTTCCACCACGTCGACTGATGGTGAGCTTAGGACGACTTGGTCAAAGAGGCTACCGTCGCGCAGGCTCTCCACAAATGTCGAGCGCAGTGAGGCATGGCGCTGTACGACTCGCTTCCACGCAGCCGCAAGACTAGCCAGGGAAACACTGGCGCCGTTAACCAGATCCCAGACGACCAAAATGTTGTATGTTCCAGGGGCTTTCACCTGGCTGACGAGGATGCCCTCCTGGACCGGACAGCACGGGTAGCAGTCTTCCACCAGACCTGAGGGTTGCAAAAGAGCTTCCAGCTGGGACAGCTTCTGGGGGGGCAGACCAAGCAGCGCGAAACGCTCATCACCTGTCTGAGAGCTGACGCCCATGGCACTGGTATCCAAGCTGGTCTGAGAGGCGCTGGCAGCCATGGGGATCGATAGAGTGGATGCTGCCCGTGTGATAGTTGGAGTTTCGCCAATTGTTGAAACTGGTGATCCGCCATCATGCAAGTCAAACTGTAACAACTGGCCTTGTGGGCTCTTACGGCCGAGAAGCTGCAACGTGCCGTCACAAATGTCAAAACGGACAAGATGGTCGGTCAGAAAGCAGCGCCCGTCGCCTGAGGGCTTTGGTGAGAATAATATGGGGAGAGGCAAGCACTTTGGACGGAAAACTAATGCAGAAGCTGAGGCTTCATCATCACAAAGGTACTTTTGCCCAAGAAACGGACTTTCGAGGAGAAGTTGGCCAACGGCACCTGGCGGAGCGAGGCGCGCAGGGTCTTCAGGATCCATGACCCAGACGGCACAGCCGCGGGGCCATCCAATGTTGCGAGGAAGCGAGGTAGCGGTAAGAGGTGTTGTAGAGCATGCGTAGCCAAGAGCGGCGGCCGGAGAGTATGCCCTGATGAGGTTTGTTGCGGACGCCCATCTCTTGATACTATTTGTCGTCAAGGTTTCTCCAGCCAAGATGATAGTATCTACACCCGGTAGGTCATCTGGGTTGAGAACAGCCGCTAAAGATGGTGTGAGGCAAGCTAACGAGGGCTTCATCCTTGTGCACGCGTCGGCGATATCAGTGAGCCGCTCATGTTCCGACGGAGTGCAAACACAGCCACCCCCGGCGAGGGTAAAGAGCACGTCCGCAACACTAGTGCTGGAGTTATAAGGAGCAAATTGGAGCGTCCGAGTCGCAGGGGAGATGTCATGAATGTCGCTGTTGGTGGCAACCGACGTAGAGACAGCAAGGTGATCCAAGACGAGTAGAGTCGCCGCCTCCACACCGTCAGATGTGGAAATGATGCATGCGGGATCGTGTATTGTGACTGATACCTGGGGCAGTTGTTGTATTTTGGTGGCTTCATGGCCATTCAAGATGTCAGAGACATCGAACACATGCGCAGCCAGTCCAACAAACTTGCTGAGGTTCGAGGAAGATGCGATAATGATATTCGGAGACAGCTTCTCCACAACAGGGGAGAGCTGCTCTGCAGATAGAGCTGAATTCAAAGGGGCAAAGGCACCACCCGCCTTAAGAACGGCAAGATAGACAGCCGGCACCCAGCCAGACTTGTCCAGGCAGGTGGCTACTGTCGACCCGACTTGGAGACCAAGGGAAACCAAGTGGGATGCCAGGATGTCTGAGAAGTGGTCCAACTGGACATATGTCAGGTTGATGTCCCAGGAAACACTGGCCTCGGCATCGGGCTGGCTACGAGCCTGCTGGGCAATAAGGTCATGCACAAGCGAGGATGAGGGCAACGCAGGACGGCCGCCAAGCATTTGTAACAACCCCACGTTTTGAGTGCTACTGAGCGAAATTTGGCGAAGGGTGACTTCAGGAGATATATAGGAACGCAACTGGTTGAAAACGCTTTGAAAATTGCTGGATATAAGTGGCAAAAGGCTTTGGTCGATTACTCTCGAGTCAGCACTCAACTCGACCGACCAGCGGCCTAGGCGGCTAGAGCATGTGATCAAAAGGGGTGCGTTGGCGGGGACGCTCTCATCCCGATCACCCTCGCTGTATCTGTAACGCAGGGCAAGTGGGTGTCGAGAAGACTGGTCGGTGACGGCAGTGGTCGCGGGGTTGGAGGTGGCCGAACCGTCCAGCTGGGAGCGAATGGCGTTGAGTTGATGTACAACCAACGTTGTTCCATCTATGACGACAGAAGACTGAGGCTCCCCTTGTACATTGGGACCAAGAACAACTACACTGTCGGTGCCAGCAAAAGACTTGGCAACGGTTGCCCAGGCCAGAAGGAGGTTGGCTGGGACCAAAGAGCCGTCGTGGTTGGTCAACTCCTCGGACTCGTTACCCTCTCGCATTATCTCAAGCTGCCGTTGCGTATCAAGATGGGGAGTAGCCACTTCTGCTGAGTGGTAGGGTAGGGGTTGGAACGCGCCGTAAGAGGATAGGCCGCGGTCGACGCTGATATCAAGCCTCTGTGTTATGCTGCCGCTAGCCATATGGGCAGTGGGATTGTCCTGTGACTGCGTCATGATGATGATAATAATAATAATGATAATGATAATAGGATACTTAGAATGTATTATCTTTGAAATCTCTCTTACAGGTTCACTAGATACCTTAGATTCAAAATGGAATGGCCGCCAGTTAGTTTATATAGGGAATGCTGATAACGGCAAATCGTGCACGTATGGTATAATTCTACAACAACTGATACCCCAGTCAAACAGCCTCTTCGCTCAACAGTCTGGATAGACCAATAGAGGGTTTCGGTTAAGTTTACCAGGGTTCACCAGCAACAAAAGGTCTGCGGTATTTAGCAACCAACGTGCTTACTCTTGTACAAGGCTGCAGGCATAATGACAGCCCCCGCTCCTACTCTCCCTACTCTCCTTACCCTCCATACCCTCCGTACCCTCCCCGGCTACAACTACTCCCTAAAGGGATAGATCGTTCTTTTTGACAGTTAAGCTTATATGAACTCTAGAGACTATAAATACCCCCTTACCCGCACACTCCCCGAGTCAGGTACTCTTGTAGTATCTGACAAAGAAGTGAGGAAATTCCCCTGCTCCCACGTGGAACCGTGGTTGCTGACTGTGCACTGGGGAATACTAATATAACAGAGTTCAATTCGTGCATTTTACCGATTGAGTTTCTATTTTCTTCTTTAAGCTATGAAATTCAATGCAAGTCATACCGTACTGTCATAGATGCCCCAGGCCCAGGATTGCGGGTCACACGGGTCCCTGGGCTGATTAATAGTCTGTATATATGGATAGGGTCTCGGAGTTTAGATCTCTCAAATAACCGATAGGGCCAGGTACTTACTAATAAGTATTATATTTACAAAGAATAATTAGGTAATCTTGATGCAAGAGGACAAAGGGGTTAATAAGGCTTTTTAGCAGCTGCTCTCAGCTCCAGTTTTAATATACATATGACTAATATGCAAATTCAAACTTAATATTAGTATCCGTACAGTACTATACGGTATTCATTGACTTTTATACCTTAACTTAAATTAAACCATGTGTGTTTTTCTTGAAAAAATAAAATATTCTGCTTCCTTCCAAGATAGCCCCAATACTGAGCATCGCAATCTGGTGCCTGTTTAAATCTATGTTCTTTCAATTATCGAGTATAGCTGACAATGCATATACGACGCTTATGTATGACAGTGTTACTAGTCACTCCGTCGTTACGCTGGGCCTGCAGCTTATACAAGCACCAGTGGTTCCGAGGTTTCGATCAACTACACCACACTGAACTCTTTGGTGTATTGAGAATCGCGTAGTGAACCGTACATGCATGCACGCCCCCTCTTGCGCACGTGCCACCTGTAAATACACGACACCAAGAGCTCTGGTGTAGTTGATCGGAACCTTGAGTGGTTTGTCTGCTGTATTCCCTACTACGTACCGAGAACTCGTATATTAATAACACGTAATCTAGACAATTCCCAGCCACAAAAAAATGTCAACCTTGTGGTCCAGTTACCAGTGGTTAATTTCAAGGCACTGTCCTACCCTATATAAGTTACAGTTTTGCATCTAAAGATAGAGTTTAATCTGTATTATTCAAAACACTGCATTTCCACTCATATAAACCTAGAACCTTCAGCGTTAAGCCTCTGACGAGCGAGGAATATATTATCCTCCCGTCAAAGGTGGCTAGTCTCGCGCGCGAAGATGAGCGGAATCGCTTTTGGGCCGCTTGTTCGATCTCAGTACGCTCCAATTCATTTTCCAGACCATGATCTCACCGGAGGAAACCGTGGACTCTGTCTAGAAGCAGTTCGCCACTTTTTGCGCCTCAACGCTTCTAAGATCATCCTGGCAGTGCGGGATGGCAGCCAAGGTCATGACTGCATAGCATCCATCAAGAATTCCTGTCCGTCGTTAGAGGGCGTCATGGAGATGTGGGAGCTGGACCTTACCAAGGTTGTGACAATCAGGCAATTCGTGGCCAGGTTCGTGAAACTTGCACGACTAGACGCAGTAACCCTGAATGCTGGCGTGGCCCCCCCGTCATTTCAGGCCGTTGATGGAGTGGAGAGGACTCTTGCGACAAATGTCAATGGCACATTCCTGCTCGCCATCGGCCTCCTGCCGACACTGCGTCTACCAGGGCTCCGATATAATGTTCGTCCTGGACTTGTCCTGGTCTCCAGCCAAGGCCACGAAGCCGCCATCTTCGCAGAGCGGCCGACGATATTTCGGCGCGCTCAACGACGCCAGCAAGACTAACATGACGGACCGGTACGACACCACCAAGTTGATCCAACTGCTAGCTTTCTACGCCGTACGAGACACCATCGCCCAGTCCTAGCCAAGTATCATCACCTTCACGGCTATCGACCCAGGGCTATGCGACACGGGCCTCACCAGAGAAATGCCACTCCTAATCCACATCATCCATCGAATCATGAAGATGCCGCTGGCGCGGACGGCTGAGTTCTGTGGCCGCTGCATCGTCTTGGGCGCCGTCGACTCTGGCAAGGGAGACTATCACGGCGCTTACGTCAAGGATGGCATCATTGGAAGGTGAGCCGGTCAAGCTATTTTATTTTGAAGTGCGTGAAATGAACTGATACTGATATTTTTTACTGAAGCCCTCCGGTGTCAGTGACCGATTTTGAGGGAGTCAAGCTGAAGGGGCGGGTATTCTCTCAACTTAAGTCGTTACTGCACCGAATGGGCCCCCATATCATGGAGTTGGGTCAATCTATGGAATTAGATCAGGATGTGACCCGCGTGATTTGATGAGTATTTGTCTAGATGAGCATCTAGGCGATTCTGGGCGCCAAGTTGCCCTCTCCATGTTCATCTGTTGTCCATGGGCTTGGGCGGATACTGTGGCAACAAGATGATCTTGCTTAAACTTGAGGCACGTGTTGAAGAACGAAAGTCAATTCATATTCAATGGAGGGAGTGGTATACATACCTCCTTCCCTCCTCAAGCCAGGCTGAGAACGAGGTAAATCGATTGGTAAAGAGCAGAGCAAGTGCCGCAAAACCGCTAAATTGTACGAGCCGTTAAGCTAACACTCCACATTTATGATCTGGAGACGGGCCGTACCTAGCTCCACGCCTTGACAAGATTTTGAAACGCCATCCACTACTTCCGCAAGGTACGCAGCATCTACGATTCAGTCTCTCGCTTAGTCAAGGAATAGCCATCTTCCATGTCTCCGGAGCCTCTCCACTGGGGTTATACAGATATGCTCGGACGACGATATGTAGCGAGCGACAGCTACAACGGCCCGACCAGAAGTTCTAAGCAGATCGTATCATTGTGTTACTCCGGCCGGGCTGGACGGCGCCTCAAAAGTTCTTACCCCTGACGTTACTTTGCTGAGCTGTCAACTGTCAAATGCTGACCTTGCATATAAATCCTGCGGCTTGGCTTAAACGGATTTACCCGTGAAGCCTATCGTTTGACGGGTGGATACGGATAGGGGGCAGTGTTTCTGAATCATGACCTTTCGCCTTCCTATTAGTACCAGTTAGACACGGCTACTGTTAAAGTGATGCAGCCGCTAGGCTTTGTTCTTAACAGTTTGTCTTTGTTCAAAGGCAGATCCCTTCTCTTGTGTCAGTTTAGAAGTACAGTTCACCATGGCTCCGCTGATCAACTACGCGTCCACTGAGGTCTTGGTCCTTGACGTTGCATGCAACGAGATTCATGAGCTCGGCCGCGTGCTATGGTCTATCACGGTCGACCTCCATCACCACCGCGATGACTGGACATTGGCTTGTTTTTTGGAAAAGGACGGTCGATGGGAGAGCAGCTATCGTGTTGTGAGCATCCAAAACTCTACCACAATCGATCAGCTCCTCTGCGCCGAGAGACTCACAGAGCCACCGAAAGAAACCCAGGATGCCCAAACCGTTTTTGGTATTGCCATCCGAAACTCTGGTATTCCAGTCCTCAGAATCGAAGCCTGTGTAAGTTGAAGAGACTTCCGATTACTTTTGAGGATAGCATCTAACCAGATTCAGTCACCATATATCTTGCTGCTCTCGGACTGTTATGCCAGGCCAACGGCTCAGGTCTTGTACTCGGGAAAGAAGAACACTGAACACGCACGGGTGCTTCTCAAGTCATTCTATGCTCTGTGGGAAAGCCTTGGCTCGTCTATCTTGGATAATGAACGCCCTGTACGTGAGGTTGGTGTCCTTACCTACGAAGATGTTCGAATTTTCGAGCTGGTGAACAATGGCAGACTTCTGCAGCAGAATCAGTACTTTCCGGATGTAGTTCTGGACCATTGTGGCCGAAACCCTACGGCATGTGCTGTGCGTGCCTGGGACGGGAATTTGACGTACAACCAGCTCGATGATTACGCCAGTCGGATTGCCACCATGCTCCGGTCTGCCGGCATCGGCGAAGGTGACTTCATTCCATCCATCATGGAGAAGTCATACTGGACCATCGTCGTGTTGCTTGCAACTCTAAAAGCTGGCGCAGTTTATGTGCCCATCGACCCCAAGAGTCCAGCTTCAAGGACGAACAACATCTTCCTCCAAATCTGGCCCAAGATGTACTTCACAAACCTTAGACCTCAGATGCGGCGCAAGCTCAACCCCTCTATCGCTTATCTTGACTCCTTTGAGGAGATTGTCCAGCAACAGCAGCCAGGTCCCCTGGCGCCGTCTCGTCCTGACGCTCTTGCAACTTGCTTCTTCACCTCTGGGAGCACAGGAAAGCCCAAGGGCGTCATCCACGACCATGCTGCCATCTGCACTGGCGCTTTTGAGCTTCTGGGCCCGCTTCACATGGGCAATGAGACGAAGTGCCTGCACTTCGTGTCATCAGGCTTCGATGTCAGCGTCTCCGAGATTTTTACAACTCTCTACGCCGGCGGCTGTGTTTGTGTCCCGTCTGAACAGGGCAAGCTTAACGACTTGAACGGAGAGATGAGGGCTTTAGGAGTCACACATGCATTCCTCACCCCTTCGGTTACGGGCCAGGTTAAACCCAGTGAAGTACCCACGCTAAAATACATCATCCTCGGCGGCGAGCCTCTGGACAGAGCTACTCTTGAGAGACTCTGCAACGATGTTCACCTCATTAACGCATATGGATGTACTGAGTCGGGCGTTTGGGATACCGCATCAGACAGATTGACTATTGAGAGTAGCCCGAGTAATATTGGGCACTCTACGGGACCACGCATATGGATCGTGCACCCGAGCAACCCTGGTAACCTTCTCCCATTTGGCGCCGTCGGCGAGGTTATGATTGAGAGTCACTGCATGGCGCGCGGGTACATTGGCGATAAGCCGGCCAAGTCCGGGTTCGTCCCCACACCAGAATGGAGGCATCAGCTTCTCACCGAGCTGGAGCACGGCCGTTTCTACCTGACGGGGGACCTGGGTTCGTATAACCGCGACGGCAGCATCACGCTCCACGGCCGTAAGGACACTCAAGCCAAGATTCGCGGCCAGAGGGTCGAGCTCGGCGAGATCGAACACCAATATCGAATGGTTCTGCCCTCTTCCCGCGTCGTGACAGATGTTGTGACCGTCGGTAATCGCACCATGTTAGCTGCCTTCGTTGAGTCCTCAACGGCCGAGAAGGCTCGAGATATGGAAACTGCTGTCTGCATTGACTCTGTTTCTATCAAGTCAGCTCAAGCCGCCCACGTGGCTGCCACGCCAGCACTATCGGCAGCGTTGCCTGCTTATATGGTTCCCGAGATCTACATTCCTGTTAACAGCATCCCTCTCACTATGTCTGGCAAGACTGATAGGCGGAAGCTTAGAGAGTTGGCTCAGACCATCACAATAGCCCACCTGGATACCATAAACGGCGTGGAAAAGGAAAAGGAGCAGCCGCGCAACAAGCACGAGCAATTGCTACGAGAAGCCTGGGCAGCCGTTTTCCATGTAGAACCTACCACAATCGGCATCCGTGACAATTTCTTCAAGATCGGAGGTGACTCTATATCTGCCATGAAGGTTGTGGCCGCCACGCGAGACCGCCAGTTGAGCATCACCGTCGGCGATATCCTGGGAAACCCCACCATCGCCTCGCTAGCAGAGTGTATTGGTTTATCTCCCAGCACCAGTTACGCTACAAAGGGCATTATTAACGGAGAAGTTAATACAGCAGTTATGTGTATATAAGGAGAGGGGTAGTTTTTATTAAATATACTAGATATAATGTGCACAATAAGCATGTTAATCAGACAAGCGTATTGATTAAAAGTTTTTATTTTCTTTAAATTAAAATAAAAATATAATAAACTATCTAATTAATTGATTTTAGTTACTGTACTTATTTCCAGAGGCCTTAATACCCTCCTGACATGTTCTTATATTATGCCCAGTCTTGTCATAAGTCCTACAGCGCCGAACCCTAAGGTCTAGGTATTATTCGCAGGTGATTTGACTCAAATCGTCTAACAAATTCGGTTGTCTCGCTTGTGTTTTGGAGCCAAATCGTTTGGAGCGAAGCCGAGTAGCTGATTGGCTCAAAATAACCCCAACCCCACACTTGGGGTTAGAGCGACGCAGAGGAAAGGGGACTTCAATCAACAGAAACAAACAACAAGACTGCTTAGCTATTCACTTTCTATTACCGAGACAAAAGAGGCGATATCTAGCAGCAATGGAGGATATCTTGGAGCTTAATAATGACTATCAAATACTGCTCTGCTGGCTATGTAGAGCAGCCGTTCGGCCGGGCCCGGGTATTGAATCGCATTTTCGACACGAGCATCAGCTGAAGGGCCAAGTTCTCAAGGACATCAAAAACTACTTTGGCACATTAGAATTAGCTGACCCAAAGCTTACTACAGTACCAGAAGATAACAGCCCGGCAATCGAACAGCTTGCTATTTCAGATGGATATAGTTATCGTGCATGCCGATATCTCACTATTGCACGGGATAATATCGTCCGTCGTTGGAGAGAGGCAGGGCATGGTATAGCAGAGGAGCGATGGACTGAGGTGCGGCTGCAGACGTGGATGGGAGGAAGAAATCACGCGCACTACTGGATCGTTCAAGATGACAACAATATCAACGGCCCGTCGGATACAGCTAACACAGCTGACGCTAGAAGTCAAAGCGCTATGGATAAGATCATTGCTGCAAGTCAAGCTCGATTGAAAGAAGAGGACGCTATGTGACTCCGAAAAGGCGACTTGGAAGAAGATATCGACCGTAATTTGCCGTGGGTGAAGAGGCTTGGCTGGATACGGCACTTTGGCTCCCGGGACTTGGTTAGTATTCACGATGCAGCCGAGTGGTTACAAGCGAGGGCAGCGATAGGCAGGTGGGCCCAGAAGCAAGAAGATGAGGAAGCAACCCGTGAATGACTATTGCTGGGCCGGCTTGGGTAGAGCTTCGACCGTGAGGTAGACTGCTGCTATTGGTGACTCAACAGCATGCCGACAGAGACACTACAGTGGCTCGCTAGCATTATATCAATGAGCCTGAGCGGTATACCGTTTGGCCGTAAAGATAAGGAGGCATCGATGAGCAAGTATAGGTCTATTGGTTATCGCTACTTGAGCTTTTGCTGGAAGGCATACTGTATTGGGCATAAGGAAGCGCTTAAACGCTAGGCTGTTCGCTTTATGGATAAGCAATGGAACTTGCTATATGATGTTGCAGAAGAGCTTAAGAGAGATGGGGTTCTAAGCAGTCATGATAGCGGATTCTACAGCGGCACAGAGAGAGAAGCCAAGAGTGAAGATGAAGACGAAGATGAAGACAAAGACGACGATAATAGTGACGAAGACGAGAGAGGGGATAACGGCATGACTAGCTTGCAGCATGGTGCACTAGATTGAGCCATATTTAATTTCATCGGAGCTTCGATTAAAACTTATATCGGTAGAAATATATATATAAACTCGCTACTATGCTTCTATACGGCGCTCAGTATTAAATAACGCCCAATGAGCTAGCATGATCATCGGATGGATGGTATACAGGAAAGATTACCGACAGAAGATAGGAGGATAGCCATCAATATAATGGTCTGATGACAGAGAGGCATTATTTCATATAGGCAAATACATCAGCATTAAGGATTTTATGTATATACTGTATAATGAGGTTATAGAGGTATAGAGGCTACTGAATAAGCTACTCAGGGGGATATAATAGACAGTCAGTCAAAAGATCAATATGGGGTAAATTACCAATAATATAATATAGCTTGGGGTAGGTTAGTTACTTATAAGCAATCCAAAGAATAACTGGCTAGAGCTCAGGCCGGTAAAGATAATATAGCTAATAG
>JAJJWM010000476.1:0-22443 GCA_021655865.1 Fusarium guadeloupense
CTAGCTATCTCTCTTTTAGCTTTTCTAGCTATCTCTTTTCTAGCTTATCTAGCTATCTCTTTTCTATCTTTTCTAGCTATATCCTTTTCCTAGCTTTTCTAGCTATACTCTCTTTACTTTCTTCCTAGCTATACTGTCTTTTTCCTAATTTCCTTACTTCTATCTTTACTCTCTATATTCACTCTATAAGCTATATCTTAGTTAGAGGAAAACACTATAGCAAGATAGCTTAGATAGTCAATACTAACCCTATCCTAACCCTAAAAAATTGTATTGTATACTCAAGATTATCTCAATATCATCTTTTATCATCAGTGATCAGTGACCTAGTGAGGGCGCGCTGTGCGACAAAACTTCGCTGACCCTGGAGCGCTAGCCATATTAGGAAATATAACGCTCAACCCATGTATTGCACTATTCTATGTTAAATAGGAAATGTAACGCTCAATCGATTGTCACTATATCGCGATATGCCACGACATGCCGCAACAGCAATATCGATCTAAGAATAATAAAACTTCTTTTTTATGTTTTTTGGATGAGTAAAGTATATATAAAAACCATACTTAGCCGTGATAATTAGTGGTAGCCGTGAAGACCTAAGTCGTAATTGCCTACTAGAATCTCAGTCGGAGATATCATGTCGCTTCAGGGCGATGGGATGATAAGTCACAGCACTAGTACACATGATGCCAAGAACATGACATTTTCATTGACACAGCGGCGAGTTCACTAACTGGGTGGATTTTGCTATGCAATCAGTTTGTGAGCCATCCCTTGCCAACAACCGGCTGCCACGTTTCCATTGCATTACCATCGTGGAACACCTCGGATTATGGAAAGCCGCCCGAGCTACTGCTTCTTTGCCAGAAGAGGCGTCCAGTCTCTCTCCAAGTCCTTATCCGACAGAGTAGGGAGACCGACCAACTCATTGTCCAGCTCTTGATACTCGGTGTCGTATTTACCGCTCAACATAACGCATTTGACAAGCTGGAAAGCCGAAACGCGGTCAGTTGGGTTCTGGAGAAACTTGGCAGTAGCCGTCTCGAGTGCTACAAGGGAGTCGACAGTCGTTACGTTCCAGTCGGCTTCCGGAGAGGCCTTCTTTGCCAGGTCTAACAGCTTGTGTTGAGTAATCACCGTCTCTTGAACATGAACCACGCGGTTCTTGGTCTGATCGGGTTTCAGTAGTCCGCCGGCGATTGCCTTTCCAATTCCTGCAATGCTGGTTGCGCTGATGCGGGTGTCACCTCTGCCGTGGAGCTGAATAGCGTGATTTTGGAAATCGATGAACAACGGGCCTCCAAAGATATACTCAAGGAAAGGACCGGTGGCAAAGACGGTAAAATCAATATCTCCCGCCTCCGCTTTTGCTTTGAGATAGTCCAGGATCTCAACAAACATCTGGAAGGCAGGTACATCCCTTGCCTTCGGATCAGTGTTGACCGAGCTGAACTCGCTCGGAACGAAGCGCCGGACACCAGCAATGATGGCAGCGTCGATGATGATCTTTTGACATAGGATAGCCGCAGGCCCGACAGTGCTGACAATGGCATCGTATCCTTTCAAGGCATCTGATAGAGCTTCGATAGAATAGTCAACGTGGACAGAAGTTGCGCCTGAAGGAACTTCATGTTTGGAGCGGCCAAAAACAGTTACCTCAAAGCCAGCTTTGAGTAGTTGCTCAAGTGTGGCTGAGCCGACGTTGCCTTTCTGTGAACGAGAATTAGCGGCTAAGTCGATAGCATGTAATCGGAATCAAAACGTACTCCAAAAAGAGCGACTTTCTTGATTGAGCTCATCCTGAAGGAGACAACGTGATAGGTTTTCGTGAATGATAAGAAGGTAAGAGGATGATGCGAGCGGTACGTTTCAATGTTGCCTGAGTAACTTATGTGTAGTCGGGAGGCCAGGTGTAGATATATATATCCTTCATTCTCGCCTAGCAATATCGAGTATGATTAAACTGACAGCTCTCTAACTACACCATTGGATCAAATTATCTCCAATGTGCGGAACCATTTTACCTCCGTAGCAAGTTATTCGGCTTTAGTAATCAACGCCAGACTGCCCCCCAAAACAGCGCGCCAACTCTTCGATCACCGGAAGCAATTAGAGCCCGTTTAGCAATCTCCCCCCACTGCATTATATACAATTATGGCTAGACTCCCTATATACTGGTCTTACGCTGGTCTTAATAATAATCTAGGCGAATTTAAGATTATAACGCTAATTTCTTATCTGAATTTGTTGAGAGGATATGGTGCCTGATACTGTCCGGAATGGATTTTGTCAGCAATTTATTGATGATGTAACCATACCGCAGATACAGTCGTGTCATCTTGGCAAAAGAAATGATATATGACCATCAGATTTGACAAACAGGCCGTCAGTTCTTCATTTCTTCGCCATAAATCTTCTTAGACCATAATGACGACCTTCAATATTGCAGTTACGTTTGACATCCTTTGTCCATGGTGTTTTGTTGCTCGCAAGCAGCTTCAGCTTGCCACACAGCTTTGGAAGCAAGCCAACCCAGCCTCCAACGATGCCTTTGTGGTAGATCATCAAGTCATTCAGCTTCAGCCTATTGGTGCTAAAGGACCGACTTCCAGCATCCCCAAAGAGCAGTTCTTTGCAACGCACTTTGGCAAGGAGCACAGCGACAAGATTCACGAGGATATGAAAAAGGTGGGGAAGGCAGTAGGAATATCCTTCAAATGGAAAGGTCGAATTGGTAATTCATGGGACGCGTGTCGACTTATCAAATTAGCTAAACGATACGGTGAAAAGGTTGAGGCCGCAACTATTGACGGGCTCTTCACTGCGTACTTTGAACAGGAGAAAGATATAACGCAGTACAACGCGTTGAAACGTATTGCTATCGAAGCCGGTATCCCTGCAAATGATTTCCGACAGGCCATCATTGACAGTGACGAGGGTGGTCTCGAAGTTGATCAATCCACTATCCAGTTGCGTTTGGGAGGTTTAACCGGCGTTCCTCACTTCATCATCCAAGATAGACACGAACTTCGTGGCTCAAACACTCCGGAAGCATTTCTACAAGTTTTCGACCGAGTTCGAGCTGAGGAACTCCACCAAACATCACCTGGCCGGGCAGCTTAGGGTTAGGATAGGGTTAGTATTTACTATTCAAGATATTTTGCCTAAGAGGTTTCTTCTAACTAGCCATTAGGGAAATGCAGAGAGACCGAAACAATTCAACCAACTCAGCGGACGACCTATATTGAGTGAGTTGGCTTAGTAGTCGCCGAACTCGCGTTGAGTTGATCAACTGAACGCCTTCGTTGAATGGATTGACGTTAAGTTGGTGTGAGGGAACGATCATGTGACTTTCATACATTATGAATAGTCTCACTATATGAATATTGTGTAAATAGTCTAAGTCAGAGTTTTCCTTGAGAATCTCTCGTAAACAATCATTTTACCCAAATCACCTCGTTCGTGCTCTTGTCCCATCACAGTTGGCCTAATTGACGAGATATTCGCGACATGCCCCACCAGCTCTCTCGCTCGGCCGAGAAATGACGCCATTGACTCTCTTGGGCCCGCCTCGCTTCTGGCGCTGCTCTCGACCTCGATTTGCGTGGGAACGAACAGAGGATCCAAGTCGTCGATTATCTTGGCTTGTAGCCACGAACGCAGCACTAGACACATCCCGATTATATCGACTTCGAGGCGGCTGCGCAGGGGAGTCACCAATCGACCTGCGGCAGAAAAGAGCCTCTCGCACTCGGCTGACATTGGCTGGATCATAAGGAAATCAAGAGACATTCGAGAGAGGCGGGGATATTGAGCTCGGCTATCCTGCCAATATGCGCTGGGGTCTCGAACATCAGTGTCTGTTGGAACCCAGCTTTGTTGCCACGCCTCGTGCTCGTCCCTCGGGGAATCAGGGGTCGCAGAAGACCTCGTCCTCGCTGGTGTGGTCGTAGGCGTTGATAACCGACTTGATGGCTCGTATCGTGACTATTCGTAGTATTCCTCAAAAGCATTTTGGTACTTCCTTTGCCGTCTAGCAACGGGCTCATTTCCTGGTGTCGCAGGGTATGTTGGAATTAGGGATGCGTTTTTGACGTCATAAACCCCAACTGACGGGGTCAGGCAAATCAACTCGGGTTCTAACACTGACAAACCTTAAACAGTGGAGCACAGAACAAGAGCCGGACCCCGCGGCTAATAGTGGGGCCGTTCACTTCCTAAAAGGTCGCGTTCGAAGCGGCAACGGACAGGTCCGATGCGCCACAAAACCTCGTTCTGTCACGGGTTGGGCTCAGTATACAGGTGAACGGGGAGCGCTTCAGGCGGAACAGAATCTATTGCTACGGGTAGGCACTGCAGGCAGGTCAGGCTCTATTGACAAGACGTAGCTCAAGGAGCTATGTTCTAGAGGTCCTCTATCTGATCTTCTAAAGTTCTGCGATAACGTATCGCCACGTGACCTACAGGGATCCGGTCTGGTCTTGCGCTGTGACACATTCTACACCTGAACCCTGAACCTCTGAACTTTTGTCAGTCGAGCAGCTAGCTGGGGATTGGGAGGGTCAATTTGGGCTACTTCATGCGAATGTGAAAGGCTATTCAGCCAGTCGAAATTAATAATATCAACGCAGAGACAGAGTATGAAAGATCAAACAATCGAGGATCTCATTTGTTTAAAGTACTGGTTGGGGAAGCGTGGGTCTTGACTCTTGAAGCAGAACTTTGACTGCAGGTCGACGGTGCCACTATCGGGACATTGTCTGGCTTACCTACGATTTAAATTGAATAGAATTGAATAAGGCTTATAGAACTCAATTCAACTCAATTCAATTCAATTCAAATGTATGACACCTCAATTCAATTCAATCTGACCCTCGAATTGAATTGAATTGAATTGTTCGGAGCGCTGGGTCTGAGAAACACGCAAAGCGGCGACGGCCTCACAAAGCCGTCCGCCCAGTAGGAAGGCTGTTGCAGGCCTGGGGGCTTGGACCTGCCTCTAAAGTTCTGATTCTTTGAGACTTGAGGCATGAGGATCGCTCATCGACGGGCTTACAGCAGATGGTTCTGGAAAATGGGGAGGAGAGATGGCACGATGGTAGTGAGAATGGATTAGCAGGAAGAAGAGTGTTCGTATTGCCGGTATAGAACCGCGAAGAAATTTCCTAGCCGGAAGTCCCGGGATGGCCGAGTCTAGCTCTGTCAACCGGGTAGTTTCATACGGCCTTATCTTGGAAAGTTCTACGTCCAGTTATGCCGCCTCGCCCCCTTTTCCAAAGTATATAACCGTTGAAGATTTAAGTTTGACACAAAACCCATCCCCGAAAGCAGCAGTTCATACCCTTCTCCCCACCTTGTTGAGACTCCCAGCCAGCCACGATCGTGCGGTCCGTGACCGTCATGAGGGAACCAAGGCCTGATGCGTCAGCAGTTGATAATCCTTCCGGGTCTGTAGTATTTCGACATCATGTCTTTGCCGGCAGGCTGAATGTCACTGCAATCCGGGGCCATGGAAGGCTCGTTGCGCTAGTTGCAAAGCCCCAGCGCCGTGTCTCTGCGGGCGGTATTTGTTAGATCGTTGCCACAATAGCTTCCGGGCTGTAGAAGCTGGGGAAGTTTATTGTGAATTCCTTCAGCCAGGAGGGATTCTGGATTTGGTTCGCTAGCAGTCTGTCAGCACAGGGCTAACACCAGAGGAGCCTTCTTGCTCCGCAACGATTCTGGGGACCACTTCCGTTGCCTGTCTATGACTTGTTTTACGAGAATAGAAGTCGATAAGGTGAAAATTTCACCGACTGCAACGGAATCCTCCGCTCGGCTTAACAAAGGGAGCATGCGCCGGAGAAATGGAGAAGTAGACTGCTACATGCCATTATTAAGTGCGGATGCATTTTAGTTCCGCCACTGCCCGCCCGACTCGTTCAGGGAACGATGTGACTAAGCCACTCCGGCTGTAATTTGGTCCCGAAATATGCAAGCACGGCGGCAGCGCTGGTTTTGCTGGGGTTTCCTTGCGTACATTTCGCGCCTCTCAACTTCTTTGGTCATCGGATTGCTAATCGGACTGCTAATCAGATGCCCGCCACCCGGACTCCACTCCTGTGACCCTTCAAAGAAGTCTTGACCACCTCCATAATCCCACACTCGGAAAATATCAGAGTCCGAGATTACGCTCAGTAGATCGTGTATCAGGGAACAAATTTGATGCACGTTCAACAGTAGCGAGATACATATATGGCTATATTTTTCTAGCACGTAGCAAAATTCATCTATCCTTCGAACATCTCTCCAAGGTTTCTATAGTAAAACACCGCCATCATGAAATTCATCCATTACATACTGGCGTCCGTGCCCGTGTTGGCATCCCCGCCTGGGTTTTCACCCGCATCATCGCCAAAGTCATACTGCCCACCTCGCCCCGCCTCACCGGCCAGGCAACGCGCCATCTTCGAAGAAGCTGTCCAGACCCTCTTGGTTAAAAAGAAGTTTGTCGACGGAATTTGGAAGCATTATGACAAAGACTATATCCAACACGAACCTTCGATCCTCTCCGGTCGCCAAAACACCCTGGATGCGTTCTCGGCAATCAACCCAGAAAACATTGATTACAACATCATCAATAAAGGCATGGATATGAATCATGCTTGGATCTTGCAACGCTTGGAACGAGTTGGGGCTGAACCTATGGGCCTAATCGATGTATTCAGGTTTAACGGCACTTGCATAGTCGAGCACTGGAACGTCTACATGGAGAAACCTGCGAACGCCATCAACCCTCTCCCTGTATGGTAGAATATAGAAAATTGCAACTACTTGTTTCGTGAAACGGTTAAGAATCCGAATGTTGCTACAGAGCAAGGCAACTTCCCCTCCATGGTGACTCTAGTGATGCAATTTCTTGTACACGTACGTACGTACGTACTGTATTTTAGCCGCTGTACTTACATACAATTTTATTGTACATACAAATATATACCATACAAATTTCCCCTTCCTTTTAAGGTAATACTGGTAAATTAGTAGGCTTCTCACGGTCCTCGTCTTCTGCCATTCTAGCCCCAAACCTCTGTTTCCACCTCAGGGCCAACCCCCAATATATCACCCGTCAACTGTAATGCACCCTCACACTCAAAATCTCCACTGGTGGAGGCCATCACACCATCCATCCAGACCTTCTTGCCCTACGCATTCACAAATCACTCGAGATATGAATTTTGGAGTTCTAGCCAGTCCTTCTCCTCACGATCCGCCCCGCGCTTTTTATGGATATACTTCTAATCCTTAAAGCGATCTAATATGCGGTCATTCATAAAAGTGAAGGCCTGCATATCAGCGTGCATGGGCGTAAGGCGATTCCGAGCTTTCGTGTGTATGAAACTAATAGCAGAGAAACTTTGTTCCGAGGGTACAGAGTTCGCAGGCATGCTCATTACCTTCATAGCTACTCTAGCCAGAATCGAGCCTGGTTGAGGAGGCACTGCCACGCTATTGCTGGCTTGAAGCCTTGTCATATATATTAAACAAGCCGTCTGGGCCGCCTATACACATACGGAAGTATATGAATTCGGAAAGTGCACGGTGATATTCGTCGTCGTTTTTTAACTATTTCTGCAAATACTCTTATACGCACGCAAAGACGCTAGGCGGCAGTTTCGAATTTGGACCTATTGTATTAGGCCGGAGGGCATCGGCGATCTAATGTATATCGTACGTTTGCTTATCGAGCCGGGCTTTGAAGATAGCGTCATTGTCGTCCCACGGGATATCAGGAAACTAATTAGCTTCTCCTATCTCAGCCCATTTGCTTTTAATTTACAGCCATCGATTTATAATCTGTGCGATTCCCTGCCCATTAGCCTCGGAAGCATATTGAAATTCGTTTACGGGCTTTAGCACAGCAATCGCAGCCTCGGGGTTTAGCTAGAAGCTGTTATCTTTGATAATTCGAACCGCTTTGGGCAGGAGAACGGGGGAAACTTAAGCTCACAGCTCATCTCATATATCTTTTCGAATAGACCAGTCTCTGGTAGGGTCTCGAGAACGGAGGAGGGAGAAGAAAGAATTATACTAAGAACCCCAGCGTGTAATTACACTATTCAGAACAAGCGAGTTAGTATATCGATTTCTCAGTCACAGGTAATGATTTACCGGTACCTTTTGATCAGTGTGTGAGTTATTCTGTTCTACCTTAGGCGCTGGCATATTCTCAATCTTTATAATATAATTTAGGCCGCAAGAAGAACTTAAGAAGGGTGCTAACATTATTAAAGAGATCCACAAAGAATGGAAGAAGAAGGATATCTTTAATTAAAAGCTAAAGGCCGTGAGAATCGCATAGAGCGAAGTTAATAGGTGAGAGCTCTGAGAATCCCCCAAGCAAGTTGTGTACAGAGCGCATCGTGTTTTCGGTATCTATAACTTATGGATAGAATTGATTCTGGAGAGATCACCGCCACACAGTTGTTGCATTTCTCTCCGCATCAGCTTCACCCAATTCTCCGCTATGTGCTATTCGTCTCCCGTATTAAACGTTTTCCAGTAGAAGGCTGGACCGTCTGGTAGCTATACCGAGATATTAACGATTCTGTGACCCGAGATATTATCGGAAGCGTCAAATATAATATTAAACCATTCTGAGCTGGTAATACATTTAAAAACGTCGTCATAGAGTTCCTGATAGAAGTTGAGAAGAATTCTCGTGATAACGGCGCGGCTAGGAGGCATCCAGCCAGGCTTGATGCGATTGAAGAAATAGCGCCAACGTCGGCTCTCGAAAAGGCTGAAGGGCCGGCCGCCGACGATTACAACAACGGCGGCATCATAGGCGAAACTGTAACTCTCGTCCTGCGAGATATGCTGTATTCCGACCTCGGTTATCTTCTTTTGGCGATACCTTCAATTGGGAGAGAATGGCAGATGCGTTGAGCTGCTAAGCCAGCAGAGTTTTTGTACAGCCCCGTACTTGTGCGATATGGCCCACAAATTCCCCTATTAGGAATATCATGGACCCTCATTGTACGTACATACTACGTGTACGTACCCTCTTTTTGTACGTATGTATGTACAACCGTGTTGTACGAAAAGTACAACATCACTACCCACCTCCATCACATCCTCAACAGCCCCTGCCTCTTCATTTGCTTGTTTGGCTCGGGAATAGTTTCACCAGCAACTAGAGCCTCGGCTAATGTCATAAACTTCTTGTTGGGATTAGGTATGGCCTTTCTCCTCTTGCCTCTACCTAACCAGCCGACTTGCTCCTCCAAACTGGTGATTCTTGTGCTTAGAGAGGCTATCTTTGACTCCTGGACTTCAAACCCTTTCGGTACCACGGAATACCGTCTTCTGGTAGAAGGGCTCTTGTCTTTTCCTAGATCTCTGATATGACGGCTTGTCTTTGGCGTATTATCGGAGTCGAGTTGCCCGTCTCTGATGCAGGCGTAGTTTTCCTCTTGTCTGGCTGAGTCTCTGGATGTATGAGGGCTTTCCGTCGTGAAATTGGCCAATTCCCAGTCACTCTCCAGCCTGAGGGTATATTTTTCTTAATCATTCCCACTTCCCTGGCTTTGGCATAAGCCTTGATGAAGTTGACCTTATCCGCCGGTGGAGAATCAGTCAGGCTTGCTAGTTTTTGGAGTTCTTTCCGATATGCAGACTTGGAGGCATTGAAAACGCTATTGTCTAGCGGTTGTAGGCCATGAGAGCAATGTGCAGGGAGGTAACAACAATACACGTTGTTCAAGAAGCAGGTAGCCATCCACTCATACTGGATTTTAAGTCAGCGACATTTATGATTCAGACTAGGTAGGTACTCGCAAATACATAACTTGATCCAGCCATACTCGCTCTCCCGGATATCGAAGTACCAATTGACGGCCATTGGGGCAAAAGAATTGAACTTTGAGGCCTCCTGGCGTTTCCCTATCTTTGTATTTATGGCCGGGTATCGTTTCATGAACCTGGCTACCCAGTGTACACCGATAACCCTTTCCCGCCCTTGTTGTCCCAAGAGGGCAGCGACGGTGGCGCGAACTTGACTGTGGGAAGGAGCATAGCCTAAGGCCTCTTGTCGAAGTATCCAGATAACTAATCTGTCCTCCGGAGACTTGGATAACAGCTGGGCAGGCTGGGTGACCTCGGACTTTGACGGTAGGCCTCTTAATCGGTCAGAGAGAGTGGTCGGAGGCATGCCATCCTTCTGGGCGGCCTGGTACTGCGAGAGGCCGTTATCTGTGACATCCAGTATGGCTTCAATAACATCATTCTCTGTATAAGACGTTCAAGGCATTTTCAAGGCAATTAATGAAGGCTGGTGTAGATAAAAATTCGATGAATCTTCAAGGAGGCTGGGTGATAGGGAGGCATTTCGAGATATTTTACATTAGTGCGCTGGGACTATACCACTAATGTGATTGAAAAAAGGAATGTGAGAATATCAAACTTTTAATAAAACAAACATTGTTTCATAATAATATCTTCAATTTTGGCCGAGCACCGCGCAAGTGAAGATGAGCATTTTGTATGGGGGGATTTTCTTTTTGGTGTACGGTAGGTGGGTAAGACCGGTAGGTGGGTACGGCATGGTAGGTCAATGAAGTTCTACCTATCAAACATTAGAATAACTTCTCTTAATCTAGGCCCCCATAGTGAATGTATATCTAGAATAGCACCTAGAGTTAAGCAAGCGTAAAACAGTGGGCAAAGCTTGCACCTTTGAAGAGAAGTCTTGATTGCGAGTTGGCAGTTGAACTTTTATTTGGGGTAAAACTTCTATCTTTCGACAAGACAACTTGCAGCCTTTCGCAGAGCTTGTTACTTTTATAGTCTACTTTCAAATGTAAACCCGTACGTCTCCGGCCTTAGAGACTCCGGTACGAACGAGCCGTAGGGAGAGCTTGCCTCCCATGACATGCCCAGGTAGTGGGACAAAACTCGAGCAACTTCAGCATCACTGTTGGGCAGGTTGCCCATCAATCCTTGAGTTACAAACATGGGATGCATTGTGGCGCTGAGAACTGATGCAATAGCCTACTTCCGTTAACCATATGTTCGATGTGCTCGATGCTGATTTAGAAATTACCTTGCAACGGTCATTTAACGGTCGGTCTGATGATCGTTCCGCGGCGCGTCCTGATTCAGGTTCCATTGCGGTATCGGCTATGGCAGTACTCGCGATTTTCTCCATCTCGAGACATCCTCTCAATACTTTGGTGAGATCGCAGGCTTCATCATTTATCATCTTCTCTATAAATTGACGGAACCCGCTGAGCGCCATCAAGTCTGATTGCGCTTCAGCATCTGCCGGGTCATCAAGCACCCTGGTGAGCAGGGCGATGCACGCAGAAGTGGGATATCGTAGGAATCGCCTTAAAACACGGGATACATTAACATAAAGCTCGACATCGAGGGCTTCGCGCTTACCATAGTTCCGCGAATGGTGACGGAGAGAGCCTTCGTATCAAGGCTATCGTAGATCTTGCTGCCGCACTGACTTTGGCTGTCGACGCCGTGACTTGGAGGCGTGGCATGGGGAGCGCATCACGGCGTGATGGCACATCTGACATGGCCTGCTGAGATTTAGATTGAAGTACTGCCCAATGAACCATTGAAACACAGTGATAGTACGTCAAACGCAGGGAAACAATAGGCGTGTCTAATGGAGAATCTCCACTTTGAGCGCCATCACACAACTCAACTTCGAACTGTGTTGTCGATCGCCAGTGGTCGAGAGCAAAGTCGAGATCTCTAACCGCCCTCAGGAGCTGTTCGGTAGATCGGCGACGCGACTTGGCTGTGTAAAGCTCTCTTCGGATCCTCGACTGGATTGTGGCGAGCTCGGCTCTCAACCTGAAGATCTTCGCGCTGCACAGCTCTTTCGAGTCATTGATGCCGCAACGGCCATCCAATGGCTGGTCTCTTGGGAGGTGTGTCTCAATATCTTCGTCTGACTGTAGAGGCGGCAACCCACAGTTGCTACTCATTTCCATGTCTAGAATATACGCCGCCCAGATTACCCGAGTTCGTGTCTCGTCTGCAACAGGATCGACACCGGTAGTTTGGTGCATTCTACCATGTAAACCAATAGCCTGCAGCTCTCTGACCGCAATGGATAAGATAAGGACCGTGGTGCGCGTGTCTGCTGACGACATCATAAATATCGCCATGGCAAGAAAGGATTGGATAGTCAGCAACTCGTTACCTCGAAGCACGAGGTCTGAAAAGACGGCGTATGCATTTTTGAAGAAGGCCCATGCGATTGCGTACGTCTCATACAAAGAACTGTTGGTGCTTTTTGAGACAATCGCCATTGCGATCAAGGTGTTAAGCGAAGCCCACCACGACTGATGATTGTGTCTTTCCAGGGAATCCGACTCCCCAAGCCTGCCGAAGAGCCAAGGCAGGTGGAATAGTGGGAATTCATTGCATATATCTTCGATGCTGGTGTAGAGTAGATGTCTCTCGAGTTCTCCTGGCAAGGCTGGTGACGCTACAACAGTCTCAAGACTCATAGGGTGATCGATTGCTTCGAACTCGCTCAGTCTCTCATCGATGCGCCTAAAAGCCGGGGGCATTATCCCTCGTGAGATGGTTATCCCGCCTGGGGTCTGGAATCTCTCAGCATCACCCAATGAGGGCTCCGCAGACTCGGTGCTGGGCTGCTTCTGATTCCAAGTTTGAGAAGCGTTACTCTCACTGACAGAAGGACTTGATAAGACATTTATAGTGCAACTTGGGAGTGCAGTCGGTAAATGCTCAGGCCTCGACGGAGTCTCCCTGCTCGCATCACGAGTTTCAGATTGCTGCAGCAAGCCTGAGCGGTTGAGCAGAGATTCCATGTCAGACAATCGCTCCTCCAATGCTTGCATGCGCTTTTTGCTGTATAAACATTAGAATAGTCTTTCTGGTGGACGATATGACAGTACCCTTTGCCAGGTCCACGCCTCTTCCGGACCCCACGGTATACGCAGTCTTCTCCACGCGTTGCGCAAGATCGACACGATGGTTTGTTGCCGTCACACCGAGTCTTCTTTTCTTGGCATCGCACGCAGGCCTGCAAAATGGATTAGAAACGCGCCATCCTTGGCTAAAACGAGACATCTTGTACTTGAATTTGAACAGCTTGTGACGGCTTGGGGCGTCGCAGTGCTTCGGCTTCTGATTGAGTATCCATCGCAGTCGCGACAGGGAGTGATTCGTACAATTTCGTACCCGGACGTAGAAAAAAGGCAGGTTGGTTATTTCAATCTGTGGTCAATGTATATTAGCTTTTTCACGGCGTTCAAGATTACTTAAAGTCTCAGATTAGGTAAGTTCGGGCACAAATTACCTCCGGTGGCTTGTGTCTAGCTTACGCATTAGTATGTTGCCGACCAATACGCTACTAGCACAGTTGGATTGCAATCACACGTACCTCCGGTTCGAACATTGGCCCATACGTATCGATTTCCTGGCGTGATTGGCATCCGGACACGGCGGGATGAATGCATGGACATGTCATTCTGTGCGTGTCATATAAAAACGGACATTCACATCTTCATCGAAAGCACTTTTATCTTGTCAAGTTCCTCTTTACAGAACTATCAAGCTTCAAAGCCTCCATTGCCCCAGTTCTTGCTAGCACCGAACCTTTTCCGTCCAAATCATCCCAGCCTTACGATCAATCTTCAACAAAGGCAGTCGTAGCAGTAGCAGGAGGCTCGGGCAAAGGTGGCCGCACTCTGGTCGAAACCATCTTGACAACCGGGAAACACGAAGTGAAGATTCTCGCAAGAAAGGCATTTCCCCAACCCTTCGTGGATGTCGTGTCGAGCATGGTTCTAACCATCCATAGCCCAACCCTGCTCTTGAGGCCGAGCTTGGCGTCCCAATCATTGCAGTTGACTATTCAAATGTCAAGGCCCTAACTAAGACTCTAGAAGATAACAATGTCCACGCAGTCATCTCTGCGCTTACCATGCTCCCTACCCCAGACAGTAACGGAGTCAAGGAGGTTGAACTCATCCGTGTAGCTGATACATCCAAGACCACCAAGAGAATGATCTCAAGTGATTGGAGTCTACCTCATACCGAAGAATGAGTCCTTCCATTGCTCACTCATCCGAACCAGATGCATTAATTATTTATTTCAGGCATGCCAAACAGCTCCCCAGTGTGTCTGACAAGCTTGAGGCTCAAAAAGAGCTTAGAAAGACGACCGATCTGGAACATTCCCAACAATGCCGCTGCTATCCCCAGAACTGGCAACACGCCAGTAGTCTTCACCCACACCGCTGACGTTGCTAAATTCGTGGCGGCGAGCCTGGAGCTAGAGAAATGGGAACCAGTGAGCTATGCCATCAGCGATAGAGTCACCTGGAACGAGTTCCTCCACCTGGCAGAGGAACCCTAACCCTATCCTAACCCTAAGGACACGCCTAGGCGCGCCTCCACTCCTGAACGCATAGGCATACGGATTATGTCAGCCTTCAATTTGGCCCAAACTCCACTGTCAAAATTCCGCATTCTGATGCAGTTTTTACTTTTTAGAATACTATGATCCTAAACGGTTATAAATTCTTGATTATCTACCGGAATGGATGGCCTGCTGGGCCTCACTATCTACCGCTGCCGCCTCCCAGATACCATGTATACCTCTTCTACTGGAAAAAGGGCTGCATTCCATCTCCGCAGCTACCTGAGCCTCGACACGGTCATCTTCCGCTTTGCTCCAATCTAGATAGGCTATTATCTCCTCTTTAGTTTAATCTCTGGAGCCATTTGGAGTATTGTAGCGCTTATCCATCTGCTTCCAATCGAGACACCATTGATAGCTAGATTTGTCGTACCGCAGAGGTAGACCTAGCCAGTGTGTCCAACAACCAAGTAAAGCAAAAATTGGACCCCTTACTTGACTTGGTTTACTCGATGAGGGTGCCTTACTTTACTTGGTTGGCTGCCATTACTCGACTGATCACTAACTATATTCATTTTCCTTATCTACCCCTATTGATAGACCTGCGTTAACATACCCGTTCGAAGCAGGTGTTTCTGGCATTTAATCGCTGCTACGGTGTCCGAGCTAAGCCGGTTCCGTTCATCCGTAATAACCTTCTTCGTCTGGGAAAAGACACGCTCACACTCGGCGCTCATTGCTGGACAACTGAACAAGTCAACCGCCATCCTAGACAGGATAGGATAGTCAGATGCATGACGGACCCACCACTCCAGAGGATCCTCGACGTCCAAATCTGCCTTGTTTGTCCTGGCCATGAACTAATCCAGCTCAGACGTCAATCTTGTCCGCTTTTTCGTTCGTGCAGCTGGCCCCATAGCAGCAGCAAGCCTCCGACGCCGCCTACGAGCTTGCTGGAGTGGATCAAGCTTCGTGCTGCAGTCTACAGCCTCTTCATCTAACTCCTCCAGCTCTTTCTCCTGTCGTGCTCCGTCTGTTGGATCAGCTTCCGCCGCTGCGGTCTCGTACTGTGCAAACACCTCCTGCACCACTCTCTTGCCTGCACCTACCCATTGCCTGTTGTGGCTCCATTCGACCTCAAAGTATGTAAACTTGTTCGCTGGATGCAAGGCAACTGCACATCGGTATGCAGGAGTCGCATCTGTGAGGCCAAAATACTCTTCAAGCTTGAGGCGAGCAGCATCAATAGCGTGGGAATAATATGTCGAAACCACGTCAGGGTGATCATCGGCGAACCTCCCAGCCTCCTGAAGCTTCTTGAAGAGCACGTCTAGCGACTCGATGGTCTCATGCAGCGAGCCATGTGATCCTTCTGAGCCAGCCTTGTTCGCTCGCCCCTCCATACGTTTCGTTAAGTCTTTGAATGGCTTGAGGATACTGAAGAAGTGTTCCAGATCGATCCAATCCTGTGGAGTCAGAAGATCCTGAGAGATGTCATATCCTTCAGCACCGACGTGGCTGTGGTTGAGAAAGAACAGGTCAATGGCGTGGCGGAGTTTCAAAGCTCTTTCAATCATGGAATACACAGAATTCCAGCGGATACCACCATCAACCAGGACCCTTGTGTAGAGGTGTTCGATGCCGCCTTCCTCGTAGGCCTGTAGGATGTACTGCTTCAGTCGCTCCCGCCGCTGGTCACTTCTGTTAATCCATACGCAGGGGTTATGGAGTTTGCCAATACAGCTATGCTTCCTCCACATCTCAAACCGCTCATCATCAGGAGCACCGCGCAGCTGTTGTTCCAGCTTGCTAACACCCTGCCCAAAGAGTAGAGCTTTGACGATGATATTTAGCATATGGCCCACGCAACGAAGGCGACTCTCATGTTTGATCGTCGGGTACTGTTTCGCCAGCTCCTGAATGCATGTGTCGTTATTTGCTGCATTGTACATCATGAAGAAGCCAATGATAGCGGAGATGCCATAGAGAGCGATGACGGTCGACAGGGCCTTAGCAATATTCTCGCCGGAATGGGGATCCTTTAGAGGGGGGAGGTCTTGAAGAGCCGTTTGTAACTTGTGGTTCTCGTCCAGGAAGTGAGCAACAACGGCGAGATAGTTTGTCCCCTCTTCAGATGTCCACACATCCGTCGAAATATGGACCTTGCTTTTGGAGGAATGGAGCCTTGCCCTTAGCCAAACGCGCCTTCCAGCATCGCTAACCCACTTCTCTTTGATCCGACTGCCAAGAGTTGACGGGCTTTTGGGGATGATCTTACCGATGTCTTCCAGATAATTGGTAAAAATCTCATTCGTACGCTGGTGAGTCGCTTGACGAAACGTGAGGTCGAGATCAATCACCCAGTCCGTAAAATCCTCCTTGAATTTCAGGTCGCTGAACACCACGCGCCGACTTCCGAGGTACGGCATGACGCTTGCTGCCCCCTTGGGCTATACTGAATGGATCGGGCCCTGCTGATTTATAACCGAATTCTTCCAGTCTGTGTTGCTGTTTCAGGTGGTAAATAATGCTGGTCGTGCTCTCACTGGCAAACAGCGCTGCATCGTGATAACCGCGAATATGACAATACTTGCAAAGCCAATACTTATTGTCTCCGTCCGTTGTAAGTTGTGCGCCGTGCCTGTAGACCGCTGAAGGCTGAGACTTGGAGTTGATGGCGCGCTTATGGGGCTGGCGGTATCTGATGGACGGCACTGGCTTCCTGTTGTAGCGGATTTTGTCCCATTCAATTGGGAAAAGGCACTGTGAGGCGTCTGGTGCCCCTCTTTCTTCAGAAAGTTTTGAAGGAGAGGGTTTATCATTGGGCACGTTGGTTAATGTTGAGGAGGAGCTTGGAGTATTCGGTTGGGTAGGGCCTAGCCACTCAGACCGAGTCCTCGGAGGGGTGTTTATTTCCGGGCTTTCCATAAGACCTAGATGATGGATGTGAAGACATATTTGGTTAAATCTTCAGAGTCATTGAGCCCAAATGGGAAAACTTGGCTGTGCGAAAAGGGTTCGAAAGGAATACTGATAGAAAGGGGGCAGTTCTGGGCGCGCCATGAGCACCCATTTCATTTCGGACACGGGCCAATCAAAGCATGATACTGTTTTCGCTTGTCCTTTTACGGTGAAAGATCCATAGCGCCTTGCCAGATATGGTAACTGAGTCGAGTAACTTGAGGTTAACTCGAGTAAGCAAAAAAAGGCTTGCTTGTGGTTGGTCGGGAGAGTTCATACTTATGGTTGGTTGTTATGTAATCAAGCAACCTCAACCAAGCAAATCAAGTAATTTGGTTATTGGACACACTGGCCAGGATCTTCAATGACGCTCGCAAGAAGCCAGCCCGAGCCTCTACTGCTGGACTCACTGGAATCTTTCAGGGCATTCGTAACTGGTGGAATGGTTCGTCAACGGCTGGCCAGTCGTAAGGTGATGTTGACTCAATAAAATGAGAACTGAGTCGGAGGAGTTTCTGGGTAAGACGAGAAAATAGGCATCATTCATATTACTACAGTCATTATCAAACTCAAATTTACATATCACTCGCTGGAGTATCATAATCTTTGAGGCTGTTTTTAAATATCTATATGCATCTGACCACTGGCGACATCCCCATCAGCACATGATAGCACAAGAATAGCTATATGCAACAAACGCACCCAATTCTCCGACTCAAAACAATAACGCTGTCATGACCATGAAGTGGATAGTTATTACCTCGAAAGCGCTCGGCTTTCTTGTCGTGATCCACTATACACTAGTTCAAGCACCTAAAACGTTGATGCTATGAAAGACCGCCTTTCACCCGCCAATGCTCCCAGCTTGAACGCCAATAGCCTACCAGCCGACTGTTCCCTCGTATGACCTTGATCTATAGACATCCTTTTCGATGCGCTCCTGTTGCTCGAAACAGACCGATTCCTCCTCAAATCCACGGCAGTCGAAGCCGACATAAAGCTTTGTCTCGACGAAACAGACTCTTGATGCGACCGTCGGTTCAAACCTTCCAGCTTCAACTTTAGGGCCATGCTGGTGTCATGCCGTCATCTTGTCGATGCCAGTTCCATCTGCCAGGTCGATTTCCTTCAAGAGTTTTTGTCTGCCTCGCTCACGCTCAAAGATATCCTTAAGATGGTCGTGAGTTCGTTTGCCACCGACTGGTCTTATTGTAGAAGCGGCATGCTCAACAATCCAGTAACGCCCACCTGGGGGGCTTTTAGTCCATGCTTGCAGGAATGCAGGCTCGTACATAGCCTTTCTTCGAACTCCCAACCGGGGCCTTTCCTCCTCATGGTTCAAGGCTATATGACGGGAAATTGTTTGAGAGCTGCCCGTACTAGGGATGGATTTAATACCGTATCATTAAATAAAATGCGCGTTTCATATGTATTATATTCCATTCCCTATTAGGATTAGCTCTTTCCAGAGCGGGCTTAGTGTATAGGATTAATATAACCTTAATCCCTGTTCCGACCTCCTTTTCTCCACAGCCTTCAACAGCCTGTCGCTATATCCCCTGAAACTTCCCAATCCGACTTCCCACTACCTTCAGACCCTTCGTGCTTCTTCTACAATGCCTAGAACCTCTGGAAGGCCAGCCGACCACCAGGTCCACCGAGAATTTATCACGATTTCCTCGGACGCTAGCTCAGGGTTCAAGAACTCACGAGTCAAGTGCAAGCACTGCGGCTATGAGACAGCCAAGGGCACTACTCATCAGAAGAAGCACTTACTTCACCATTGCCCCAATTACAGAGGACAGCAACAGTCTAAACAGTCTTAACTTACTCAGCACTTTCCTATAGTAGACAAGGCTTTTAAGCAGATGTTTAATGAGCTTACTGCTAGAGTAATTTTCGCTGATGGCCATCTATTTAACCTATTCAAGGCCAAATGAATACAGATTCTATTGAGCAAGCTGAATACTGTTTAGCAACTACCGTCTCGTCGCCGAGTATAGCGGCTGCTAGCCCCGACCTATTCTGAGTACCACAACCAAGTCCAAGATATCCTCAACTAGACAGAATATATCAACGTGATCTTTAATGGCTCAGACAATATCATGAGTCATCAAATTATCAATATCTCGATACAGGTGGCAAATGGTCCGGCATTCTATTGGAAGACATTTGATACAGGATAGATTCAACATACGGCTAAGCACTATACCGATCTTTTATATCCTGAGCTGGAGATAATTTATAAGGGTAACTTCTTACGCATTAACTCATTTTGCACAGATATAGATAGTATAATGAGGAAAGCTCATATGCATTTGGCTGCAAGAAAGGCATTCCAACATTGCTTCTTTTCGCTCTGCGATTCATATAGGCTATAGCTACTCATCAAGGATATCCTAAAGCAGCCATTCTTTGAGGAGGCATTCAAAAGCGCTACATTAATTATTACCTTCTTCAAGAAGTCAAAACTGCAGTTGGCTCGATTGAGAGAAGCACAAAAGGCAGCTTGGGGCCACCATAAGGCGTTTTTATCTATATGGGTCTTTCAGTTTTTCTGACTCTTAGCTCTTACTAACCGCTCGCTTTAGCGCAATTACACGCTGGGACAGTCAATTCAATGCTTTATAATCAGTTTTACGCTGTAAAGAACCTCTCCAAACATATGCTTGCCGCCCTGACGTGAGGGCAGAGCTAGCCTCTGGGGTCTCTCGAGCTTCTTCCGAGGGTGCTGGAGTCTGTCAATAACCCTCACTTCTGGATATACCTAGAGACTATTTTGGCTATAATTAAGCCTGTTAGCAGTCATCAGTATGCCTCAGAAGCCGATTGGGCTTATATCGGCCATGTGATTCCTCGTTGGCTGGAGATTAAAGCAGAATGGAAAGCACTTAACGATTCTCAGCAACATAAAGATATGAATTTCAGCAAGCTATATTCAATATGGTTAAACCATATGGATAAATAGACATATGATATTCATTATATAGGGTTTACATTAAGGCCTGATACAGTCAGGACTAAACTTGAAGAACAGCTAATGATAAAAGTACTTTAGTTCTTTAAGTCAACAGTCAATCCTGCTGACTACCTTTATATTGTTCAAGAATTTAACCACTTCTGAGCACAATCGGGGGGCCAGATTGCTGCCAGGGGCTTAGTCTATTCAAAAGAATGGACGTCATTAGATGCTTGGATGCTTCTTGATAACCAGGGCAGCAAGCTGGCTGCACTTACAGTCCGAATCTTTGGAACTATAGCCAATTCAGTTCCCTCAGAGACATCATTCTCGGCGGTTGACTACCTCCACAGCAAGGCACGCAACAGGCTCATACCAGCCAACGCTGACAAGTTGGCCTTCATCTACATGAACGAACGGGTGCTAGAGAGGATAACGCAGTCTCAGAATCAACCTCTTGGTCATTGCAATGAGGTTGATTCTACAGTGGTTAGTTGGGAAGATTTAACAGAAGACGGTTGGCTTACTCTTGAAGATATGTATATGGAAATCCATTGTGCATTAAGTCTGGAAGTTGATGCTGTTATCGGTGAGATTACTCATCAACCCGCCTTCGACGGAGAGGAGACAATTATGGAAAAATTTAAGGTCCAAGATGGGGTCAGAGAGTGAAGGAACGGGGGAAAAATTGACCTAATTTGGCTTGGTTATCTGTATTATATGACCCTTGGGCACCTTCATATATGGGTAGTTATATTGTAATAAAAAGCTGCTTCATTATAATAAAAAGCAGCTTAATATACAGGTGTATTAAACACGTGCCCTTCCCTAAGGTTCAGTATAAAGATGTACAGGGACTTGGGGAGGGGATCAGATACCACTCAGAAAATACACACCCAGTCAGACGCCTCACAGAGCCAGGGCCCGTAACAGATAAGAGAGCCCATCTAATAATTCCAAAGCCCTCTTTTCCTCTACATCCAATAAGTCTATCAAAGCACCAAGTTAATATCAACCACACGAAGTATTGCGGGATCCTCCGTGGTGGGCTCTGCATGATCGTCGCCCAGGGAACTCGGCGATCCCTATCACTTCTCGCTAGCGCTGGTTAGGCGCCCCCTTCATGGCCAAAGTCCGGAAACAGGCAAAGCTTCTTTCACTAGTTCTTACCGTGGCGCTGGTTCAGGCCGCAGGGGTCTGTTTTGTTGGCTTCCTGCTAACTGTATACTTTACTGTCCTGCCTCTATTCACCGCAGCAAAAAGTCTCTTGCCACTCCGTGGCGCCCTTACTAAGGTCAACTGGTCAAATCATCTTGCATTAAATTGTCACTTCACCTATCAGGATGGTGATATGTCTGCCGTCTCCATAAATTGATAAAACCAGACCCCTGCGGCCTGTATACCAGTCAGCATGCACTACCCCGGCAGCCTGTAGAGCGAGTTAAATGCCCCATGGCCACTCCGACAAGCGCAGCCTTGACTTTGCGTCCGTCATTGCCACCTCGATCCTCCGACTGTAAGTGTCATGATATGGATTGCGCCTTTGTTTGCAGTACTGCTGTCGTTGTCGACAGCAGCGGCAAATACTTCGACAGAAGAGCTGCTGTCTGGATTGCCCCAGTGTGCGGTACGCCTTCCCCGAGTTCTACACGCAGCGCCGTACTCCTGCTGATTTGCTAAGTAGAAATCCTGCCTTAGCGATGCCATCTCGAAGTCCGACTGCGGCTTCGACACCAAGTGCCTATGTACCGATGACCAAGTCTTACCGATAGCATCGACATGCGTCTCCAAGAGCTGTTCAGTCAAAGAATCCTTAAGTAATATGCATTCATCTTCTCGATAATGAACTTGATGCTGATTGACCAGCGACCCACAACTCGACCAATACCTATTGCGATGTCCCTATCCGTGATCGCACGAGCACAATGATCAATACTATGATTATCCTAGGCGTGTTGTCAACCATCTCGGTTCTTTTGCGCTTTACATCCAAGGTCTTCCTTATGCACTCGGACTTTGGCCTTGATGACTTCTTTACATACATCTCATTCTTCTGTTTCATAATTCCAACTGTCGTTCTAACTATCCTGGGCCCATTTAAATACGGATTCGGAAAAGATATCTGGAC
>JAJJWM010000479.1:0-109535 GCA_021655865.1 Fusarium guadeloupense
GCCTTGCTCGGTCTCGTAGTACAAGCGCCCTCAACCACACCACTGCAAGCAAACCGATGGGCTGCTGCTGCATCTCGATGGCTTTTTTCTTTTCTAAAACGGCTTCAATCTGTGGCTTGATTGGATGTACCAGAGTCGTGCAGTGGCCGCCCTGCGACTCCACAGCATATCAACAACCCCCCCATCCCCTGCGAAGAGGCTTCGCGGCTCGCTAAGCATGCAGGCCCATGGGTATCTTTGACAGGGGAAAGATGAGCAAGGGTAAGGATCAGGATCAGGATCAGGGAGGCATTCAAGTTTGGGAGTGTGGGTCGAGATTGAATGAGCTACATACAGACGGATGTGATGTGCACATCAATATCATGTCTATCGTATTTGCGCACGGGCTTTCGACATGTTGGATACGTAGGGTTTAATAACTTGCGCCTCTCTGCCCGTGCTCGGCATGATGGCTTCAACCAGAGGCGTTTTTGACCCGCCAACAATGCCTCTGTTCCGTTCGAGATCTCCAGCGTCGTTGTTTCTTCAGCGTCAATCGACAAGCCAGACGAGCATCAATTGCTGTTTCTCAAGAAGTTGATGAATCAAAATTGCTCATCCTAGAACGTCTAGGCACAGCAAGCAATTTGCCACTAGGACGTCTTCCGTCTTGTGTTGCACTCAGCAATGATCTAGACGCCGGCTGATGACCTCGCCGTTCGACGGCGTGCGGGCCATGCTGCAACAGAGACATTCACAACGAATATCCCTCTCAGCTAATCCGCAAAAAATTGCAACTATTTCCAGCCCCTTGATATCAGAACATTGCTCGTTCGCATGAGGTTTGTGGGTCTAGGAGTCCCTTTGTGCTGAGGACTTGGTGTTGACGAGACCCACGGCCAAGACTCGCAACAGCCATGGTCTGATGCTCTAAGCGTCTAGTTGAGGTTATACCGAGTGATAAATCTCATCACCTCATACCCCTTCCAGCACGCGAACGCGATTTCGTTTGGTGTTTTGCATCATGGCCAAGCCACAACGTGCTCATCATTTCCTTTTACCCCTCGTTTGAAGCGTAGTTCAAGGGGATCTTCGCAAAGGGTCCAGCGAGATGTCTGCTACCCTGATCGTCGTTGGGATCCCCCGCCATGATAATGCCACAAAATATTGGTGTGTGTGTGGTGGATATAGAGTGATCTTCGTGCAGTATGCCTCTTTGGCCCCTCTGGACGCCCTCACCCTCACACCTGGAGCAGGAGGACCCTTCATCGCGATGGTTTGGCCACCGGCAAGGCGAAAGGTGAGGACCCTTCATACATCATGTACACACACGCAGACGGAGACGAGGACGAAACTTGGATCAAGATGCATCGGACCCCAAATGGACCCTCGATGTTTATCACTCCAAATTGAGTTTACCTCGTCCCGCTCACCGACGTTACCACGGACGTGAGAGGACATATTGAAGGGCTTGACTACTGTACCCTGAAGCCTCAAGATACGCCATATACGCAGCCACATCCGCAATCAGAAGTCTCCATGAAAAAGATGCAACAGGACAGGACCAGGACCAGGACCAGTCGTTTGAGAGGAACAGGCAGGTCGACCAGACCCTGGCCGGTACCGGCATGGCATGGCATAGCATGGCATAGCATAGCATGATGATGACGATTCTCAGCATGCATTGTATTGCGTGTGCGTATGCTTGTGCTCGTGCTTGTGCTGCAAGTCAACAGTGGCTGCGTATCGTCATCCCCTCTACCGTACCGTACCGTATCTGCAGTTCCAATCTGCGTATCTGGGGAGGCAGCCACGGGATGGAATTGGTCGACTCGAATGCGGGGGACGTTCTGTATTGTTGTGATCTGCAAGTTCTTTGGGGGTTTCTCCATTGTCTGTAAGCGCCATCAATCCATCCCCAGACGCCGTCCGTCTCGTCTTATCGGTACGAATGCGGAGTTGAGAACAGAACTGAGTTTCTGGTGTCACAGGAAGACGTTGTTTGGACGAGCCTCTTGCTAACAATATCTTGGCCCCTTGGGGAGCTTGCCGGATCTTCCGCCCCGGATTGGTGCACTACCGGAGTGGGGTGATGCGAGGCTTACTACCGTGAGGAGGAGGTCAGGTCAGGTCCTTTGTATGTATGGATGCCATCAAATGGAAATGGCATTTGGGCCATGCTTTGGATGCCATCTTGAGCTGCACGTCACCCTACTTCTCGTACTATAATACATATCCAAGCTGAAGCTCTATTCTGTTGTCTTCTTTCTCTTTCCAAACCCTATGCGAGCCCCCTCTACAATTGTATAGATGATGGTATTTTGGGTGGTATGCACGCAGTGACGAGTATTGCTTCAAGATGCTTGTACTAAACCAACATGGTCATGTTATCCTCGCCCTATCTTGGACAACAAGTGCTCTCATTCACGTGAGGGCAGTTCGTCAAGGTGTGATCTATCGGACGTCTCGGGATGCGGATAGATATGGTAGCATGGGAAACCTCCCCCTCTCTGCTGAGAAATCGAGGTTCATGCCGGTTACGCGCTGGTGTTGGTGCTGTGCTGATGCGGCATGATCTGAGTATGACAACTTAACGGAGGACCAAACGTCCGTGTCTGTCTGCGGGGAAGCTTCACATGAGTCTTGTTGGGCAATCTAGACTCTCCAGAGTCCCAAGGTCCCATATGAAGGACTGTATCAACAATTTCATTGCTTCACTTGTCTAAAGTAACTCGTCAATTGATCTATCAACGAGTCTGTCAGAATTATATCCCCATTGTGAGCTTCCTACAGCAACTACTGTACAAGATGCTCTATCCCTGTCCACCCACCCCTCGCCCGTTATCACGGCTCGCTAAACAACGGTAACCCCCCTCCTCCACACCATCTTGGCAAGATCCTGGCAGGTTGACTGCCAACCATGAGCGGGCAGAGCAGGGGCACTTCAACACCAAGAGTTGCAAGAATACAACCTGTGTGTGCATGGAAACCGCCTGCCAGTGGTTTAATATCCCCCGCTGATCGACCCCTTGTCCAGTCGGTCAGATAAGGCCGGTGACCCAGGCCGGATTAGATTGGAATGCTAGAGCTGCTCTTGAAGCAGAATTCGACATGGCAGGGCAGGGCAGGCAGGGCATGGCGCTGACCTAACTGCACGAGTCGTCGAATCCACATTGCGAGGCGTCTTCTTTGCTGATACCAAGACTACCAAGACCCGTAACATAGGCACTTTTGACCCCATTTGTGCTTCAAGGCAGCCACCATCTCGATAGAAGATGGTTGCACACCTCGTTGAGGCTCGGGGGTTGAGATCAGCAAAACTTGTTCTGATACGGATAGTTTGCCTCATTTGTTATCCAGGCACAGGGACTTGGTTCCCGTGTTTTATTCCTAGTTCACTCTCAACACGATGCAATGCAATCTCTCCTTTCTCTCGCTCTTCCCCGGACGGAGATTTTGACTTCTAAAACTCTGCTCTTTTCCCCTGATTTCACGTCTACGGAGACGTTGGTAATGCCGGTTTTTACATGACAGTTATATGACGTATTCTGCAGCTTTTTATGATCACCACCATCGAGGTCTAGTATGAGAATCGTGCAAAATAGTTCGACGAGTGGACCAAGCTTGACTGGGGGGTGCACGGCCAGCTCCTCCTCTTGCAATATCACCCACCGCCAAGCATTTCTCGCTGTTAGTGCTCCCCCGCCTGAGACGTGGGCTAGCCTAGCAGACGGTGTTGAACATAGACGTAACCTTGGAGGAGAGTGATAGAAATACTTGAGCACTATGTGGGTTTCTATAGCGTAGATTATGACTGGCTATTTTCTGTTCCTCTGCTACTCTTTTCCTCGAGTCCCGTTTATTTCGAACACTGCCTGGCTAGTTAGGCAGGGAGCCCTGGGCAACTGCCTGAGCCAAGCAGTTTCTGTCGTTTAATGGCCTTGCAAGAGCCTCTAGTTAGATCCATATATCGCTGGATCCATAGCCCACTTTCCGCCCCCTGTTAAGCTTGGTGATGAGCCGCGAGTTTGCTCCTAAAACGAGACTATAGGTGATGCTTGCTATGGTATGGGTATGTCTTGGTCTTGATGGTATCAAGGAGTCAGAAATAACCGCCATGACAGGACATGACATGCAGCTCCGCATACGAGAGGAGCCTCTCATCTCGGTCAAGAGTAATATCCCGCATCCTTATCCCTTTTTGCTCATCGACGCTACGTAATTGTTGCTATTCGTGAATATTTCACGCACACTGATACTCCAAGCAACGTTGACACTTGACCTCTTTGCCACTGGTGTTTGTTGGAAAGTCTCGCATCCCCTAGTACTAAAGTGAATTGAGCTGAGCTGAGTGAGTGAAATGAGTCCCCCAACTGATGGTGCATCGATACCACAATCAACATTACATCGGGTGAGCCACACACACAATCTAAATTCGCATCCGCCACACCCACAAGACTGCTAGACGCAATTCCAACCCACGCCTCGCTGTAACCGTTCGAACACGGCAGTCTCTTCACCGCCTCAGCCATGCATCTCTGCTTTGCGTCTTTGCTCTTAGTCTAGGTGATATACTGTACGGTCCGTCTGCATGCAAGGAGGGCCCTGAGACATTCCCCGCGTTGTCTTTCCGTATCGTGCATTTCTTAAAGGTCAAATGATGGGTATTATCTGGTTTTGGATGTCGCAATGGCCTTCCTCGGAGGTGTTTTTGCAACTGCGGAGTTTTTCATTCGTCGGTAAACGTTATACGGGCCGTGTAATAGTAACTACGAAGCATCTCATGCAAGCATAGGGTAACCTCACGGAACGATATCCATACCTATATTGTATACTCAACAGCGTCTCGTGACAAAACATATGACAAGCTGCCCAGAATGGCCTTGAATGTCACAAACTCCGTGACTTGCCAGTCTGAGCGTTGTACTATGGTATGCACCCATAAGACTGACGGTCGGTGAGGATTGGGGCGCTAGTACGCGTTGGAAGTATATATCTGACCAGTCCAGGATCTCAGCCTTCACACCCTTTGTCGACGGCCCGGGCCATTTGACTCTTCACAATGGGAGGTTTGGCCATTGTCAAGTCTGTGAGGAGCAGTTCAAGTTGGAGATGCTGTCCACGTTTGATAGACTAGATGCTTGTGGCGGCTTCGTAGAAGTGTGCTAGATGGCAATCAAGTGGCGGCTCATGAAACCTCCCGAGGTAATTTCCGTTTCGTCAGCTGCTTATAGGTAGAGAGCTAGGGTTATCTGGCCTGACCTGTCGTTGGATTCTATACTTTGTGAATGATATTGAACAACGAGAGCCCGATACATTGATATGGCATTGCTTGCTGAAACTCAGCAATAGCTCTCATTGCCGGGCAGTATTGGCCCTCTGCTTTTAGCGTACTGTGCAAGAAGTGTATGGCATCCCTAGGCTCTGTTCAATCGACGATTGAATACAAACTCACACGACTCAGAACTGCAGCAATATACCCCTAGCGAGCGTGACGCTGCAAATTGAAACAGAACCATGCCCTTGGTAGCAGCACGAAGAGGGTAGAAGCGGCTTTCCAGTTTCAGAGTAACAATCCTGCAGCAATGGGACTGCATATCAGCAGTTCTCTGCTTCATGTAGGGCTTCGCTGAAAGGAAAATCAGGGCCCGTTATACACTCGGTGTAGCACAGCATATGCACAACGGCCCCCCCGGCCCCCCTCGCCTCATGGACGTTTTGACCGGTCAAGTTCCACTGCTGCTGTAAGAAACATGGTGATTTGCTGCTTAACTCCGTGCTGACGGTGGATGTTGATTTCAAAGGATTATCACCTGTTTATGCCGTGGCAATTATTCATAGCTACCCAACCCATGGATAACGTCCGAAGGGGGCAGACAGTTTATGATAGGAGACCGAGCTAATTTCCGATCCTAATGATTGTAAGTCCTATGGTGGGAATGCTCTGAACTTGCCGCTTACTCATAGGATGAGGCGCCGTTGTATGTTTAGATAGTAAGTTGGTGTTTGGGCGAGAATACTGAAGGTGTTTGACTAATGCAGCTTGTTCAGACATACGCCACTAGTGATCAGGGGACTGGAGAAGTAATATTTGGACTTCTTGGTGAATGTGTATATCTTGTGTTGTCAAAGGCTGCCACTATTCATAGAAACTAAATGAGAATGAATGACACCTTTTCAAGGGTTGGTAATGGAAGAACATTAACTTAAGCTAATCAAGCGGTTGATATTACTAACTTCTATCCTTATGGAGGGTTATATGTACTAAGCAATATGTATTATGGCTAAGACACACAGATGTGTTGAAAATCAAGTTGGACTACGCCTACTTGAAACTAGACTGATTTTCGTTCGTACATAGTTGCCCTAGCCCAAGCTTCAGGACTCTCAGTTCCCCATTGATGTTTCTGGATGCAAAACCTGCTTATCACTGTTGTCAAACATTTCAGTACAGTCTTCTGTGAATGGTTGTATGAAGAGACTATTGTGAGAAGAGAATCTCAAACAGGCTGCAAGATATCTAAGAAACGATGGTATTTCGAATCCAGAAAACTTATATGGACTTCGAATATTGACCCTAGAAGCACGAAGCTATCCTATTACGGTCCTTTACGTACACGGAGGACTGGAAAGACAATAGTCGTTCACTGTCATGACATAACAATATGGTCCATCCAAAACGTCCGAGCGAGAATTATGGTATTAGCAAGTGAAATGATGTATACTATGTTGAGGAAGCAGTCTGCTTTAAGATATCATGTGGCAACTGGCTCTTGATCCTTCAAGGAGCGAGAAATTTGGTTTCTTGACCACCCCCCAGGAACTCAAGCCAATACCAGAACCTTTTGAAAGGTATTTAATAGTCCCTATCGTCTGCTTGATGCTGTGAGAAACCTCTGACACGGGAGAATTTATAATATGTGAATTCATTCATCGTCATTCATCGTCATTCATCATCATCAGCGAACGAGTCACCATCAAAGATTGGAAGATGCTTCCATCAAGTGTGTTTTCCACTACCATTCAGCATTGTTAGAAGACCTTTCTTGAGCTGCTTCTCTCAGGTACAGTTGGTGTATGATTCTTTCATGCCACTCATCATAGTCTCGACATGGAAACCTACATGCATACCTGTCTAAGTCCTGACACCAAAGTTCAAGCTTGCCATGGGAACAACATGCTGAGCAGGAGGCAGTGGCTTTGTCGTTTAAGGTATATGTGAATGGACATGTCAATTCAAACGGATACTCGTAGATACAGATGCTAATCCAAACATGCCTTCAGATTCAGTTGCGGTAGTTTCCAGGAACATACAAACATACTAACAAAGAGAGCTCGAGCAGACATAGAAGACCTGACTCCCAGTCTGTTGAAGCTATACTCTTAAGTTGCACAATAAACTAGACACGGCCTAAGCATGATACAAGAGCATTATAACATTTACCTCAGCTAGTCACGTTGATAACAAAAGCCATATCCCTACCAACAAGGATACCTTTTGACACTTCTGAAACTTCAAGACAAGATGAAAATATTGACAGAACCAATCAAGATAATATGAATGAATTATAAGCAATTTCCTAGCCAACATGGAGATCGGCCATTGCCCTAAATCCTGACTAGGTAGGGGTATCAAGTATGTCGTGCCGACAACCACGGGCATAACTAAATCTCTCTCACATATATCCATAAGACATGGGGTAAAGCAAACTGTCAAACATCTAGAACCTGCTAGCTCTGATAGTTTACTCCTCGTGGGTAGGCGGACCAGCATAGTTCTTGTGGCCCCAAGCCCAGTACCAGAGACCAGAGACCAAGCAGGCAAAGACAAACACGACGGGGGCGTAGTTGACGGTTTCGGCGGTGACGGGAATCATCGAGGGCATGCAGAAAAGTGGCATAGCCAGCAGAGACCAAGCTGCAAGTAAAGTAAGTAAGTTGAATCATTAGAAGAGATGGAAGCACATACCGAGAGCAATGACGTTACAGACGAGTCCAAAGGCGCCAAGATAGAACTTTCCGGTCTTGACCTGCTTACGACCAGTGAAGAGACTGATGGCAATAGGAGTGGCGTATGAGGCAGTCAAAGCAATGACACCAACACCAGAGAAGGCGTTGAAGGCAGCTGGGGAGCCAAAGTAGATAACACCGAGAACGATCTGGACGACCATGCTGAGCATCATGGCGTTGAGAGGGACATCCAGGGAGGTGTTGACCTTGGACCACCACCTGGAGCCGGGGATAGCACCATCTCGGGCAAAGGCCCAGGTGCATCGAGAGGCGGCAGTTGTGCAGCCAATACCGCAGATGAGAGCGAGGATGATGAGAGGAAACAGAAGTCCAAAGGCACCACCAGAGCTGCCAACAGCGCTCTTGATGATGAATGGCACAGGCTGGGTCGAGAGGACAACTTCCTGGAGGTTGGGTAGGACAAACATCAACGGGATGATGAAGAGAAGACCGGCAAAAGTGTTGATGAAGATGGTGGCAACCATGGCCTTGGGCACCTGGGTCTCGGGCTTCTGGACCTCCTCACACATGCTGCGTTCGAGTTAATACGGCAGTCACAACGTATGGCATAGGGTCAGCCTGGTAAACTCACGAGATAATCATGCCAGTGGACGAGGTAGCATAGGCGGCGTGAAGGAGACCAACACAGAAGGACCAGCCATCAGGCCATCCAGAGCTGGCCTCGAAATGGCCGAAAACATAAGCAGCATCACGACGTCCTTGCTTGGCCATGGCCAGGACAGTGACAACAATGGCGATGACACCAGCAAAAGTCCAAAAGACAGCGGCGGTCTTTGAGCAGAGTATCAGCAATTACGTTCACGTGGAAGAGAGGATAGGGGAGAACAAGCATACATCAAGCCAGGGGAGCCACTTGTTGCCGAGCGAAGACACGGCGTTGCACAGAATAGTGATGGCAAGGAAGATGAGGAAGACCTGGTAGGGCTCGCCAGCCAGGACACCGACGCCAGGGCTGGACTCGAAGACATTAACGCACGAGACGATGAACAGAGCAGTTCCAAAGTTGACGGCGAGAGTGATGGTGATGTTTCCAACGATATACAGCCAGCCGGTGATCCAGCTTGCAATGCGACGCCAGTGGGAGGGAGCAAGCATGAATGCTTGGTAGTAGACACCTAGCACGCCATCAGTCGCATATTCTTGGACGAGGTAAGACGCGAGCAAAAGATTAAGGAAAAAGTACCTCCGGCGGTAGGATAAACACTTGTGATTTCACCAAGAGAGGCAGCAACACAGACGATAATCAGCGAGACGGCCAACCATCCCCAGATGACATTGACGGGTCCGCCACCAATGAGTGGGTATGCCAATGTTGTAGCGAGACCGTAGGGAATGGAAGCGAGGACGAAGGACATGAAGGCGACCTGGAACGTCGAGCGGTTACGTGCGAGCTCAGCCTTGTAGCCCAGGTTCTCGAGGAGCTGATCGGCGGCTACTGGGTTGTTGGACGCCGCTTTTGAGCCTCGACGAGGCTTTTGCTCGTGGACGGATTCCATGGCTCCGTTGCTGCTGCTGCCCGAGTCGCGTTTGGCGGCGCTGGACATGGCCGGCGATGTTGGCGAGAGGAGGTTTGCTGAGTTGAGAGGATGGGCTCAACAGGCTTATTTGTAGTTCCCAGCCGCGGTAGATATATGGTTATTTCTCTGGTGTGGTGTAAGAGAGTGACACGGAGGGCGGAGGTGAGGGGAGGGGGGATTTAAAAAGAAAGTAAAGAGAGCTAGGAAAGCTACGAAAATGAATCTGGGGAAAAGACGATGAAGAAATTTGGGGTAGCAAGACCTGGGCCCCAATTATCTATTGCTAGCTAGTCTAGTGCTCGGTAATGTGATGTGGATGCGAGTACGTGGTGTGGCAATCCATTATCAAGGCAGGGTTGGATAAGACATGGCCTAAAGAGGGCAAGGTTCCCACACGATGGACAGCCAAGGGTTCTCTGTAGTGGTGAGTCTGTGCTGTATTCTCCGGTCTCCGGTTCATCGCCAGGGGAGTTGAGCGGTTGTACGGATATTAGCAGCTGAGAGAGTACGTGCTGTGCTACGGTGGTGCCGCTATCACCAACCAACAAACTACTCCTCCCCACCACCGAGAGAGATACGACGGGCTCCGGAGAGCATCAATCAGCTCTGATCAAGCCATGGACATCCTTGAAACTCTGTTAGTGCGTGGGGCTGGCAAGAGGTTGCGACTCAGGGAGCCCGGAGCCGGCGCTGACTGGATGCCACCAGCTGCGGCTGTACTTTTGTACCTGTACGTCATGTTGACTAGTAAGACATCGAGCCAGCGCCCAGCGGGCTGGCCGACTCTAGGTTTCGGAGTCTAGAGCTCAAATCGGCAGGAGATTATTTAAATACCGCGCACTCGGTGACTTTCCCATAGGACGGGATGGAGGTGCTTGCAGGGCTGGCGAGGATAGAATGCCTCTATTTGGCCAAGCTTTCAGCCCATGTTTCTTCTTTTACGGTACTACTAATCTGTACTCACACCTGAGACTGTTGGTTGAGTTTGTTGGTCAATGCCGTGCAGAAAGAGAAACTATTGCCATGCAATGTCGGCTCAGCCATTTCTAGAACGGGTTGTGGAACGATGGATTGGTGATACTGAAACACGTGGATTATGCAGAGACTGAGCAATGCTGGCATCTCATCTCCTTTCGGTGTCGATCGTCGTTTTGGAAATAACACTTTGATACTATTACCAGACTCAGATGGCGTTTATAGTTTGGTATGGTGGTCGATTATGCTTTCTTTGGTCCAACACACACATGCAGTCAACTCATTCCTATATAAGCAGTTCGGCGACATTGTCTATCCCCTCACTTTCCCCTCATCAACACACACATTGTATCCTGAGATCATTCCTATCTAAGAAGTTCAACGACATGCGACTATTCCCCCTCCTCTCCTACCGACACGTGATCGGTCGGTCTTCTCCTCGTCCGTGACGTGATGTGATGTGCGTCCCTGATATACCATGCCATGGGCGGGCCGTTCCTTGCATGTATGTATCATGTATGTATCACATCACATATGTATGGAACTGCACTGCCGGGACTGTCTGTCGTTCAGCCACGTCCTCCGTTGTAGTCGGCGCCACCAGCCTTCCTCAGCCTTATCACAATGTCCTTCTCATCCAGCTCAGCCTTGTCGCCCGTCGTGACGGCGATGCTGTGGTGCGACAGTTGCTGCTTGACGTAGCCGCTCTCGATGCTGACGCGCGCCTTGCGCATCACTTTTGTGTTCTCGCCGATCCAGACCACCAGCGCGAACTTGACCCGCGTGCTCTCCTTGTCGTTGGCGTACTCGACGCGCACATAGCCGTACTGCACCTGTCCGTCGTCGAGCTCGTTGACCAGCTCGGCCAGACCGCCTGTGCCTGTCTTTGTGAGGGCCAGCTTGTTGCCTGTGGCAGCGGCGTACGAGATGAGCAGCCAGTTGGTCTCGTTCTTGTCTGAGCGGACAGCATCGTAGGCTGCGGCAACCTCTGGTGCGTCCAAGCCCGACATATTGTGTAGGAGGTCAGGGGGAGACGTAGGTAGTAATAGTAGTAGGTTTTCGATCGGTCGGTCGGCTCTCGAGGTCGAATCAGATTGTGCGCTGCAGGACGTGGGCGTGGGCAGAGGGAATAACTGGGCCTGGTCGATCGAAAAGATTTGCTTGGTTGGGCGGCGAGAAGAGAGAAGGATTCAAGCTTGGTTCAGGGCTCGAAAGACTTCCTCTCTCTGCCTCTCTCTCGCTCTCGCTGTCCTCAACTCAGGGGCCACAGCCGAGATTTCTCACCGTAGGCCAAACCATTCTTCTCTGGGAAAAGCTCGGCTACTTGCGGAACGCGCTCTAGAAGCTGTCGATCCATAATAAGTCCTTGGCGCTAGACAGAAAGCGACGCATGCCAAGATTCAGCCTGGACCCTCGCCAACGAATAAAGACATGCTAACTCAGGGGAGATCCGGCCCCTCCTACCGGAATCCGTTCGTCAAACTCCACGATCAAGGCTCAAGGGATCTCTTGGGCCGTTGTTTTTTATACGTAAATCACGCCGGTAAACCGATTAGATATTCCCCTCCCCCGCGCGTCGCTACGTATCAGACTTGTCCGGGCGTTATAATAGAGCCTTGGCGCTTATATCCTAATTTTGCGCTCTCTGTATCTGTACCTGAGTCGTGACATGCATATCTACCTTCTATATCTGGGTTTTGTTATGCCATTTCTATTGTTACCCCTTTTTACAACTTGAGGCAATAGAATCATGCAGGTGACAGAGAGTATAGCTTAATTAACAATTTGTCCAGATATACAGTATCAATAACAAACCCAAGTTCTTTACACAACCTCACTTCAGAAATCACATGCCTTCATCAACCCCCAGTCTCCCACTGACGACAAATTACCAATCAGTAACGGTCTTGGCTCCAAGCACTTGTAGGGATCTTCGGTGCTATGATCCCACCGTCGCCGGCCGTTTTATTCGGAAACGACCTGAATACCTATCTACCTAGTAGTAGCCGGACGCCGGAGGCCTTGAGAGTGGATAGCAACCAGGATCCCTGGGCCCAGTGAAATTGTTGCATAGCAGGTATACGAATCCTCGCGTTGAGAGGTCGTAAGGGTAAAAGAAAATGCCGCATGTTGGTCTTTCATGTCTTGTTTTGTGGTCAGATATGCTTCTCTTACAAACTCGAGGAGCAGTTGAGCCCTACCAAAGAACGAGCATGCATCTTGTCGATCAGTTTGAGAAAGGATGGCTGACTAGCCAACTTGGGCACTGCCGAATCCTGATATGCCGGCACTGTTGGATTTGATCCGGTAATGCCGTTGAGAACGTGGCTTTTGGAGTAGCTATCAGTTCAAATGGAAGTTGCCTAGTCGTCTTCTCATTGCAAGCCACCAACCCGGCATGCAGAACCCTTGTCTAAAATCAGATCCTTCCGTGTTCCAACAAATAAGGGGATATTCCCATAATCAGCCTGTTCAGGAGTACTGTCGCAGCCAGGCAGATGTGGTGTCTTGCAGCAACATCTATTCCTCATTTACACTTTTCATGTATATTCATGTTCTACGGTAAGCCGTAGTGACGCCAGTGGATGAAGGTTTGATCTCTTTTCTGCTGATTCTTACAATCGAAAATGCGGATTTTATTATGAATGTATGTACAGCCTCAAGATCTCGGTGTGTCAAACTATCCAAGCCCAGATGAAACACCTTGACGAACCTGATCTACCAGTTTATAGCAGAGACTGGCAAGAAGCATAAGTTCTGGATTGCTCTTAGGGAAATAAAAATCATGTGTTGCATCGACGAGACTGTGATTTCAATGACTTGCTGTAGACACAACCAATTCACTGAGCGTTTGCTTTGGAGCACCTAACCTCTGATGAATCGTACCTTTTCTATCCTCAAGTCTGGATATATGAATTACCTCTCAATCCGATTTTAGGTTCTCTTGCTGTTCAATGACCCTCGGCAAGTCCTCTAGGCCTTGACTGGTGATCATTCAAAAGCCGTATCTTTGCTGAACCTGTAATATCGTAGCCAAGCATTGTATTTCCTTGGCCAATCTCTTACGTCTTGGTAACCTCAGACGCCCGGCTATCTCAGCCCGCTTCTCATGAGTGGATCGACCCGTTGTATCTTTACAGCTCTGCGTCATATCTTCGGATCTCGGCATGTGAAATTCACAGTCAAAAAAAGGCAGAGATACACCGACATTAACCGAGCGTTTTATTTCAACTTCTCGGCCTATTTGATAATGGAAGTGGAAATGTCAGAGGTGCAGTGAGGCCTTTTGTGTCGGTTGAAAACTTAGAAACGCAGATCATTTGAGGTATTAAACTGATTATGCCGTAATGAGAGAAACTGTCCGCTCCCTCGAATTTTGGACAGAAAGTAAAGCTCCGAGCTTTCCAGACATTGGTTGAAATGAAAAGTAAAATCTCAGAAGCGGTTCCTCTAGCTATTACTTGTCGCCAGACGTCGACTTTGATTTGCAGATAAATTGGAACAATTTGCTTGCATAGCTTTCTTTGATATAATAGCCCTGGTAGATATGCCATCTACAGGTAGCTCTAAAGCTCGCTTTGATTAGACCAAATGGAAGAAGAGTGCTATTGTTCACAGAATCAATCACCTATCTCTGTACGCCGGAGTGTTGTTATATACTCTGATCAATGACTACTCTCATAAGATAGCACAAGATACAGCTCGATTCTCGGTAATAAAGGGATATTTCGTATTTCTTTCTCTTTCTAAAACTGTCATAGTTCTTATCAACTAGGATATCTAAAAGTCTAACACAAGAAAGCAAGACAAATCGTGTCATATTTATCAAACTTTAAAAAGACCGTGTTGATGTATTATTCCTCAACCAAAACTACGTTTATCTCGGTCAACACCTTACTCACCTCGCTCGAAATCCTTGACTTTCTCATCAGTCAGCTGCAAGTCTCTTTGAAGAGCATTATGAACATGCTTGGGGGCTCCTACGAGCTCATCACAGTGAATGGAACTCGATAGCACGCCTTAAGGCATCAGGAAATAGGTGGCGTGAAGTTGGACAGTTGCATGGCCAATAAAGCTCATCATGAAGGTGAGAGTCATAAATTGTCCTCCAAGTCAAATTACACAACAACCTGATGATTTGATAGAACAGCGCAGACAGAGTACGCTCAACATGACAGCATAAAAGAAGAAACAACTAGAAATGATCTGCCACTCGTAATGTTCTGCCTGTGAACTTCATTCAGACAGCAACGTCAAAGCAATCCCGGCAACGTACTTTCCCTACCTTTTAAGGAGAGAAACAGCCACGATAGATTTTAGTAAGGAGGTCTAGACGAAAGCACCAAATGAGCTGTTGAAATAGTCCTACGTGGCCCACTAGAGGCTCAGCGTCAAAAATATCGAGAGCAGATGGCCTGCTTCATTCACTCTGATACAGGGGAAGATATATGACCACGTGGACCCTTTTTAACTCGTGGTTGAGCCATCACCTATCGAGGCTTCTTTAGGCGTCATGTCAACCCTGAACATGCAGAGCTACTAGCAGAAAGGGAGGGCATGAATCAGTGGTTAGATCGGCTCGACAAGTCTCGATCTCGACAACAGTCTGTTGCCTCTTGTTAATCTCACCAGTCTCTCTCGCCCTTCGAAAGAGAAGGTACGACTTCAGCAGCTGGATCATCACAAAGCTCGCTCAAAAACCGGCCTGAACCTCGTCTCTAGGATCTGGAGCGAGTGCTAAAGCCAGGGTGATTTAACAAGCACCGCCCCGACGAGGTGTTCGTCAACATGTCACTTACTCTTCTTCAAGGTGTATGTCTCTATTGTCTGCACAGCAAGTCCTTTCTGACTCGTGCAGTCGGTTCATCCTCCACAAACAATTTTCAGCCGCCCCAACTTAGAGAGCCAAAATGCCCGGACCAAGATTCTCACAGACAGGACCGATGGCTGTCTGCAAGCCACAATTTCTGGCCAGAATGCTGAGAAAGTGATACCTTGGCTACTGTCCAAGTCAGGCCATACGCCGAGACCAGCTAGAGGCCAACGTAAGTGTTAAGAATCCAGGAGAGGGCGAAAGAGAATGAAAACTCTTGCAGTTCACACCACAATCCCATAGCCTTCTGGAACGTCGATTGCTTTTGAAAGCGTTCGTGTAACATCTGTCACCTCAACCGAAGAGTGACCGCAGTCGCTAAAAGCTCTGCGCTCTGACACGGGAAGACGGGTGCCTCCGACTGCTCTGCTGTTGATCCATCGTATCAACAGCTTTACCTCCGGAGAAATAACCCACGTATAGAGATTAACCAGACGCGATGGCTGAAAAACTATTCGTTCGGCCTGGAAGTATGCCTGTATGACCCGTGCCGAGAATCGAGCATGAAAGCTCACGACCAAGACCTGGGTAGGCGTTAAGAAACAGTTTCAAGGCGAACAGTTGTTCTCCCTTGAAAACTTGTTTTGAACAACAAAGAAACTCACTGGATGCACGGAATGGTCTATATACTGTTTAGGCCAGCTTATTTGTGCCTTGAGAAGTGTTATTGCAACGAGCAGCTCGCTGCGAAGCAGTCCTTGATTACGCGGACGGGACGCATCATAGACGGTGGCCATGGCATGTGGAACATCGGGATGGGGAGCGAGTATTGTCAGCCCCCGCGACCACATCCAATACTCGCCACTTGAGAAATTGCTCCAGAGCAGTCGGCCGTTTTCGGGGGAGTGCCACATACGAAGACAGTCGGGCACCTTGGAAGGATGGATGTACCTAGGCTTGACGTGAGTAAAGACTCTACGAGCAGCATACCTGACTGGTCTTATAGGTGGTGTATCCATCTGGAGCCTGTCTCAGCTGCACGCTCGCAAAAGTGGCCGCGAGCCCTGGCGTCCTAATTGGCGTCGTCGGAGGCGAGTTCGTGCCGGAGATCATCTCGGTCCCGTAGGAGATGGTTCTTGATAGGTGCCGCCTGGGCCCATCGGTAGCGGTGCAGTCCATCAGTTTGGAGTACAGCTTCCAGACCATCTTGCATGTCTTGTACTGGACCAGGAAGGAAGAATCGGGGTCGAGGCCAATGGGATCATCTTGGTCAAAATTGAAAGGTGCGCCTCGGGCGATAGAGAAGCGCTGCAGTGCTTCATCTTCCAATTCTATCGTTTTCCATTGCTTCTGTGGTTGTCTTTGGATTCGGTTGAGTTGGCGGAACTCTTGTTTGCGCATCGCAATGCGAGGGTTGCTGTTGCTGGAGCTGGAGCTGTGATGCTCAGGCGTCTCGTGGTCGCCATGAATGGGTAGTGAGATGGGATACACTTGATTGATCGAAGTGATTCTAAGGCGGAAGATGGCAATACAGCTGTTTTTCTCTGCTGCTCGGTTGCTGGGTTGGCTGTTGTTTGTTGTTGATGATGATAATGATGATGATGGGCAATCACGTTGATTGGCGCGACATCGATTCACAGCGACGCGTGTTCGGGCCGGTACTTAACGCGTCCATGGGCGGCTTATAATAATTCCGATGCATTACCGGATAACGACTTCAACAAGCATCTCATACTTCGCCAAGATAATGTGCCATCTAATACAGGCCCAAGAGTTTCAGAACCACATGGTCCACATTCACAGCAAAGCACTCGTCAGGGGGTATCATCCTCATTGACTCTACATGTCCTGCCAAGAGCATGCTCAAGTGCGCCAGTTGTCTCAATGAACTGCAAGAGGCCGAGAAATGGAAAGTGGCGTTGTTTGTTAAGCTTATCAAGGCCATGTGAGAGCTCTGGCAAGACATAAGCTTAACATTAAGGTTAGTTACACATGAATACCAACAAACTAGAAGATAGTTCACAGAGGTCACTAGAGTCAAGCTTGATGATGAGCAGTTGCTAACATATTTCACTGCAATCGAAACAAGTCACAGCCAGATGAAAGGCATAATCTTCGTAAAGAGCGTCAATACTGTATTAGTGCGTACAAGATATGCTATTCCCCAAAACCCCAGTAGAATTGAAACTGCGTAAGTCTAACTACAATCCAGTGGCATAAGACAATGCCACCATGGTGTGCAATGAATCCCCAGGGAGGAAACCAGAAAGGAAGACAAGATCAGAAAGGTCAAGGCTCAAGGCTTTTACAAGAGGGCCGCGACAACAGCAGCAAGAAGGGCAACAAAGCTGACAGCCTGCTTGCCAGCACTGGAGACAGTGACAGGCTTGTCGGTGTCAGGGTGGACGTCGCCGCCCTTGGAGCCGGAGTCGGTCTTGTCACCGGGGTAAGAAGTCTCACCCTTGTGGCCGGACTCGGAACCGGGGTGGGGAGCATCGGGCTTGGAGTCGGAGCCGGTGTGAGGAGCCTCGGGCTTGGAGCCAGAGTCGGTCTTGTGACCGTCATCCTTGTGGCCGGGGTAGTAGTCGTCGCCCTTGTGTCCATCCTCAGTCTTGTGTCCATCGTCCTTGTGGCCAGGGTAGTGCTCATCGCCCTTGTGTCCGTCGTCCTTGTGTCCTGGGTAGTGCTCATCGCCCTTGTGTCCATCCTCAGTCTTGTGGCCATCGTCCTTGTGTCCAGGGTAGTGGTCATCACCCTTGTGTCCATCGTCCTTGTGGCCAGGGTAGTGCTCATCGCCCTTGTGTCCATCGTCCTTGTGGCCCGGGTAGTGCTCATCGCCCTTGTGTCCGTCGTCCTTGTGTCCTGGGTAGTGCTCATCCTTGTGGTAGTCAGGGCACTCAGGCTTGGAGCAGATGGGGACGTGCTTGTTGTCCTTGGGGTGCTCAGGGTGACCCCACTTGTCCTCCCAAGGCTTGTAGATAATCTCGCCGTCCTTGCAGACGTGGCAGTCAACAGGGGTGAAGACAACATCGTAGTCGCCGTAGTTCTTGCAGACCTCAGGCTTGTAGACAGTGAGACCCTTGCAGCTTCCGCCGTAGCAGTGCTTGGGCTTGTACTCGAAACCGCCCTTGCAGACATGGCAGGGCTCCTGGATCCAGACGTGCTCACCTTCGCACTCACCGCAAGGGTAGGGCTTGAAGATGTAGATGGGGCGACCAGGCTTGCCAGTCTCGGGGTAGCACTCGCCGTTGTAGCACTCGTAGATAGCAGTGACGGTCTTGGTCTCGGTGGTGGAGGGGCCAGTAACGGTGGTGACAAAGGTGGTGGTGATGGTGTCCTGGTCGGTCACGGTAGCAGTGATGACATCGGTGAGGGTGACATCAGGGCCGCCGACAGAGACGTAGACAGTGAGGAGGATAGTGTTGGAGATGAGCTGGCGAGCCTGGATGCGGCTGCGGCGGGCGACAGGAGCATCACCACCGCAGAACTCATCGTCATCACCAGGGCACTCAATGTTGCAAAGGCCAAGATCAACACGGCTGGTGTCATCGTCGTCAATCTCGTCACCACAGTAGCAGGCGCTGTGAGTGCAAGTTAGTAGGAGTCGAGTGCCAGAGGAGCGTTAGGAACTTACTTGTCGTAGACACCAAAGTAGGCCTGGCCATCACAGACGCTGGCGCAGAGGTCAAGGTCCATGGATGCGCTTTGCTGGCCAAGGGTGAAGGTAGGGAAGCCAGCGGTGGAAGCAACACAGCCGAAGAAGGCAAAGTTACCGACCGAGGGAGGGAAGCCAGGAGCAGAGGTAGCAGTAGCAGTAGCAGTAGAGTCGTCGTCGTCGTCGGTCTGAGTGCCAGTAGCAGTAGCAGTAGAGTCGTCGTCGTCGTCGGTCTGAGTGCCAGTGGCAGTAGCAGTAGAGTCATCGTCATCGCCAGTCTGAGTGCCAGTAGCAGTAGCAGTAGAGTCATCGTCGTCGTCGGTCTGAGTGCCAGTGGCAGTAGCAGTAGAGTCATCATCATCGCCAGTCTGAGTACCGGTGGCAGTGGAGTTGTCATCATCAGTAGCAGTGGAGTTGTCGTCGTCGTCAGTCTGAGTGCCGGTAGGGATCTCAACAGACTCTGTGCCAGTAGGGATCTCAACAGACTCTGTGCCAGTAGGAACCTCCAAGGTGCCAGTCTCAGTTGTATCGGTGTTGGGGGTTTCACCACCACCGTTGCCGCCACCGCCGTTACCGCCGCCCTCGTTGGCAGCGACAGCAACGTCAGAGACCTGCATCTGGACAGGAACAGCACCGCAAGACTGGACAAACTCAAGATCAGGCTCTCCCTCAATAGCCTCAGTGGGATCGGTGCTCATGGACTGGGTTTGGCCGTCGGTGGTCTCGAGCGCCATGCTCAAGACGTTGACACCGTTGAGAGTGACATCCAGTCGACAGTCGGTGGCTGCTCGCTTGCGGCTGTCATCGACATCAAAGACCAGGAGGCTGAAAATGATGTTGATCAAGTCACCAATCGTGATGCCAAAAGGAACGATACCGGCCACAGCGAAGGAAGCAATACCGTTGGCTGGAGCACTCAGAGCACTAAACGTCAAGGTTAATTATCAGACTGGAAGAAGTCGGATCAGGGTTTACTTACATGGCGATTGCACCATTGGGAAGAGTGACGAAAGAGGCAAACTCGCTCAGTTGGGCGTTGCCAAGATCGACAGGCTGAGGCGGACCGACTTGTCCAGTCTCGGTTGGCTGAGCAGTAGTTATAGTTGTCGCAGGGATACTGGTGTTGGTGAACCGCTGACCCATGGCGCTCGAGGCCAAGGCCGCGAGCAAACCGTACGTGAAACGCATTTTTGTAACTTTTTGCAAAAGCGAGTGTAGAAAAGAGTGTGTGTTTTGTTAAACGAGTGACCTGGTCCTCAATGGGATGCTGAGATGAGGATGAGATGAGAAGACTCTGGACAAGAAGTTGGATGGCTATATATACAGATTTCCTCAGGTTGCTGCTGCTCACCGTTTTCAACTCAGTCATTGCCATCTCCCTTCGAATCAGGCCTCCTGCATGCTAGCATTCCGATCATTCTGTTGTTAGTAGCCGAACGCATGCAAGGGAAACCGATCTACCCACTCACATCAAGCGTAAGTGAAATGTCTCACCTTGTTTGACACGACAGAGCCCCTTGAAAATAGTCTAGATTCTACACAAGGCAAGTTTTCATTTTTACAAGTATTGGCTATACCACACAAGTTGCGGTCTGTCTCTAGTGGCGTCCTATCATCTTGAAAGGGTATGTCCGGCGTCCGCATAATTCTGTTGACTCTCCCTTAACAATGTAATTTTATTGAGACACCAACAAATGAATCTCAATAGTCTAATTCTTTAAGACAGGTCTATCCCACATACTTGGGCCAACCGCCCTTGGCCACTACAATAAAGTTTACATGTCTAACAGAGTCAGCCGCACCAATGACTGTTTTCAACCGCCAACAAAGGAACTGAATGAGGATAATTCGATGTGGCTTGGAGGGAAAGCAGTTAGGAATGATTCATGGGATGCAAGCAAGGACATAGACAATTGGTACAAGTGGTAAATAGTCCACTTAATTCTCGTATCATTAGACATCAGCTACAAGAATGTAAATAGCCTATTCTTGCTTTGAATCTCATCTCCACATCATTGGCAATGACAACAGGTACTACAGAGCAACAACTGGTATTTCTCTCCTACAAGTTAAAGCAGTGGCTGTTTAATACTGTGGCAACAACAGGTACCTGGCATACCGAGGATCGTACATTGGAAATGACTGAGACATGGGGGAAGGAGAGTTCATTGATCGACAAGACACAATCTACAGAAGCGGGAAATCTTTGTCCACTCGTAAATGAAATGTCTGTCATTCCTTGATCCACTGTCTCTGATTGATAGCGGAATAATCTGATCCCGTCGAGTGCAGGTTGATGAATCCAGCCTTTTGTGTTCATTCCTGGAGCCACCGGCCTATTCATGCCTTGCATAGTGCACGTGAATGCAATTCAACCTATTATTGCGTTGTCTCAGCACACCTTGGCTATGTGTTGTTCTTGCTAGCCGGATGTGTATGTGCATGGTTACTGCGCGTCGCAAACAACAAAACAGCGGGATCTATGCTGGAATACAATACTAGAGTCCCAGGAGTATTGACAATACTATAGAGTTGCTACAACATAGTTGAGAGTCTGCACATTTAGGTTCTGCTGTATGTGAGAGATAAAGGCAAGGGTGGTGGATATTGTAACTGGCCTATTCAACATGTTGCCAGTTTGTGGTTATTGAAAGGCATAACAGAGATTATGAATATTATACTGATATGTTTGTTTGAGAGTTCTAGGGTAATATGTTGATTTGATGTCTAAATCGGCTTTGGTATCCAAGTGAGCAGCAGATGTCGTACAATGAGCAGGGTGGCTTTATGAGAATGCTAGCTAAATCCCAAACCGGTGTAGTGCATATGGATCTCGCCGTTGCTGAGCGAAAACGTTTATTACTCCTTATAACGGCAACTGTAAGCTTAGAGCGCTTGTCGATCTAACGGCGTGATACGAGCGTTGGAAAACTTTGATGTATTCGTATTTTAGGGTTCACTAACCTAGACGTGGGAAGAAAGCTACTTTTTCAATTTCAAGAAGGAAACTACCTACTTGCCTACAGTTAAGTGACTGTTATCTATATACAAGGATCATACTCTATTCTACAGTAAGACTAAACGAGCTTATACCAACGGTCCTTAAGCAATGACCGGAGGACATATACCCTGAAAGATTAGTTCTAAGTAGACATCCCAATCCTAGTTCAACAACAATGATTCAAGAGGTACAAGATTGGAATATTCCAGACAGTCTGTCCGTTACTCGAAGACGACTCTAATGCAGCCACGAAGTAAGCTTAATGAATCTCTACCCACAAACAAAACATGAGTCTGGGACAAGTAACAGCTTGAAGGAACCAAACTCGTGTTCAGGGGCACTTTCATACCTCCTAGAGCATCCATAAGCAACTATGGCCGGGGAACAAGACCAGGTCACTCCACTGTCTCACGTATTCAAGCACAGGGGCAACACTCTTGCGTGGAATGCTCTGCCAGCCGATGAAATGCAGAAACAAGCTTTGGATTCCGAGGTGGCGGACAGAAACATCGGCATACAAAGCAAAAGTGATGATTAATTTATGCATCAAAGCAAGGATATTTCCCGGGCCACCGTGTTGCCTATCCTGCCCCTTTTCTGGACTTGAGTACATATACGTTATGGAATGTTGGATTTGATATCTGTACCAAACAACAGATGACACCTCAGGCAACTATACTTGGATTGTAGTGAACAAAAGTGTGTAATCTCAAATGCGATGGTATGATTACCATGTAATGCGAGGCGGGTTCTAGAAGTCGATGTTGAGTCGAGACTGAGAGTATAGTACTGGCCGATCTACTTGTACGAGTGGCATGAAGGGGAAGGTCATTGGTGAGCCTACAAAAGTGCCTGAGAGTTGGAGAGTAGGTTGTCTAATCACACGAATTCATTGACTATAGTAAGATTTACTCAACCATCAAATGACTTGTTGTCTCCGGCCTGATCCAACGTTTGTTATGCCTGACTCTGCCGTAGTACTGTATGCTAGCTACCCTTGATGCGATGATTTAGAGCGTTGCTGCTGCCATGCTATGGCTATCAAACGTACAATACTATTTAACTCGGGATAAAGTGGATTTACATATGAATCAATACCCAAGAAGCTGGGCATCTCGTCTTGTTCAACACTTTAGAGGGCAGTGGCTCAAGTGGATGTGCATATGCTGAGTTGCTAGTTGGGCTAGTTGGGAGCAGTACTACCAATAAGATGCCCTCAGTAAAATGAAGATAACATCAATAACAATCGCATACGTATGACAAACACTAGTCAATCAATTGGTCCAAGAATGAGACGTGAAAGCAATCTGGTTGTTCAATAGTTAAAATTGCCAATTAAGTATACATTGGCGGGTATGTGTACATATGCCCTATTATGATATCCGATTTTATTCTATGCACCGTCCAGATGATGGATAAACATGCTGTAGATCTTCAGAATTATTGACGGGGAGAAGATGACGAGTAAAAAGACGCAAATGCAAAGTTGCTAGACCTCAAGACCCTGCTTACAACTGGAAAGCACCAGCAGCGAGGGAAGAGAAGAGCAGAGCACCGATGGTAAGACCAAGAGTGCTGATGCCGGACTGAGGACCAACGCCAGCAGCGGCGTTGCCGGTCTCGCTAGCAGTGGACTCGCTGGAAGAGCCGGTCTCGGTGCTGTCAGCATCATCGCCAGTCTCAGTAGCGCTGCTGTCATCGCCATCGTCGTTGTTATCATCGTCGCTGCCACCAGAGATGACGGTAGCCTGAGCGCTGGGAGGGACGGCAGCATCCTTGGTCTTGGTGGTGGTGTTGGTTCCACTGCAGAAGACGTCCTGGTAGGGGGCTTCGAGGTCGTAGAGGCAGTCGCGGAGGTCGTCGATGGTCTGGTCGAGAGCAACGCAGTAGAGGCCGCACTCGTTATAGTAGCTGACGATCTGGGCATCACCGCAGCACTTCTTCATGAGGTCCTCGTTATCGTCGCGGAATGGCATGGCGCAGACATTGTCCTGGTTGGGCGTGTCGTAGAGGTTGGTGCAGGCCGTAGGGACGGCAGCGACGCTGGTGGCCGTGGTAGACATATTGAGTTTATGTGTAGAAGAAGGGTATTAAAACTTCGGAAACGATTGGGCCGAAGGAGGATCGAAGAGAAATGGTCGCAAACGAGAGACTTTGATGATGATGATAGGATGAGGGAACAAAAGTTGTACGCGTCCCATGCAAGTGGGCATTGGTTCAGTTTTGATCTGATTCTTCCGGCCTTGGCCTTGGCCTGGGGCATTAAAGGGGTTAATCCGGGGTTATTGGGCCTATCAATGTCAGCACTATAATTAGAAAAGTGACTAATATTCGTATGACTCCAGAAGAGGACCCAGTCAACAGGGAACAAGATGTGCATCATTGGTGGGGAAAAGAGACATGGATATGCCTCGACGTCAGAAAGAAATTGGTTGCACAGACGTTGAAAAAGTCTGAAGTGTCAAAAACGGACGCTTTTTTTTTTTTTTTTTTTGACGTGACGCCGTAGTAAGCGAGGAGCAAAGGCAAAGAAGCTTGATACGATTGCCGACACTGAGGGATACTTGGTAGCGAAGGGAACGGAGAGTCACAGTAATTTCAGCTTAGCGAACATCGCCAATCAAATTGTTATGATCTAATTAAACAGGCTGAAACTCAAACTTTGGTCCAAGCAGGGAGCATGATCCTCATCGAAAGGAGTTTATGAAACACCGATGTCTTTTTTGCCCTGTACGCGCTCTTGGGCCTCACGTGAGGTTATAAAGCCCTGCTGAAGCTATCGTTAAATGAAGACTGGTTCTACTGACTATAGTAATACCTATTTGCTGTAAGTGCGAATGCAAGTTTCGAAGCCATACACTACTTATTAACTCAACTATAAGCATGAAATTGATAGCCCGGGAAAGCAGACAAGATCTTTCATCGCCTGATGCTCGAAACAATTGTCCCAATTCCCAATCCATGTCCTGAACATTGATGTACCGGTAGTAGATGAGATGAGCTCAATCACGTGGCGTCACGATTTTCATTGAAAACTCTTCTGTCATCCAGTAATAAAAAAGATATATTGCATTAATAGGCTGGCCGTTTACAGATTATTCTACTTGGGTTACTATCATAGCTCTCAAATTAACCACCCAGTGCTCGGAAGCTTAGGAGATACAACACCAAAGCAGGTTTTTTTTTAAGGTCCTAGCGACTTTATCTCAAGTCATTCATAAGTAATCTCCCTTTATCTGATCCATTTTAGGCTTCGCTCCTTATGCAGGAGGCCAACCAACCTAGGGGAGGGGTAGAATACAAAGATTAAATCGCTGCAAAGTCTGTGTAACATACTCCCACTTCTCCTCTCAAGGACCTCTCGAGGACCTCTCGAGGACCTCTTACGTTCCATCATCGCACAAGCTTCACTTCTCAAACATAAACCTCAACATGAAGATCATCAATAGCATTACCCGTCGTGTCCGACGCATCCCCTCCGCATGTTCATCATCAGCTCTGCACCGAACACGCTACACAGGTTCTCTCCTATTCAACCTCGCATCGTTCATCCTCCCCGCTCTCTACGGTACACTAGCCAAGCTCTGGGTTGCCAACATCGATGCATCCATGGTAGTCACAACAGATGCATACACCTACATGAGCACGGCTTCCGAGGCAGTCAACGAAGGTCTACCAAGGGCAGCCTGGGTTATCATAGGCGACAAAGCTTCCAGAGATCTTGCGGAACGCCTCAAGCTGACACATACTCTGATTGCTTTTCAGTCTGTTATAGGGCTGATACTAAGCATCGTGTTTCTGGGGGCTGCACCAGCTTTTGCTCGACGTTTCGTCCCTGAAGAGGTACGAGACGCGAGCTTGGCCTACGTACGAATAACTTCATTTACCGTGTTCAGCGGAGCATTGGAGACTGCAGTGTCTACGGCAACAAGAGCGTTAGACAAGCCAGACATTCCGTTAGCCATCAGCACGGTCAAGTTTGCAGTCAACATCATCCTGGATTTTCTCCTCATTTCACGTTTCCACGTAGGCTCTTTCACGCCTACAGTCAACACACAGGGCACCATCCAACTTGTTTGCAATCTCGTTGCTTCTCTTGCTGGACTCGCATATTTCTTCTGGTCGAATACTTGGTCCTTTCTCCGACACACTCCACATGATTCTCAAGATCGTATCCGACTGCGTCCGAGCTTTGCTTCACTCACAGTCCTTCTTCGACCTGGACTGATTTTCTTCACCGAGTCTGCGGTGAGAAACGCACTTTATCTTTGGCTCGTTACCACCATTGTCGCTCTGGGAGCTGTCTACGCCACAGCCTGGGGAGTATTCAACACCATTCGCTGGGGTCTCATCATGGTCCCTGTCCAAGCACTAGAGGCAACAGCCTTACAGTTCATCGGCCACAACTGGGGAGAATGGAGAAGACGTGTAGGTATCGATGTCCGGAAGCCGAGAGCAAGCTGGAAGGACTTGCGTGGTATTACACGACCAGCACTAAGATCTTTGGTGCTTGCGCTCATTTTCGAAGTGCCAATAGCAATCTTTCTTACTTTGTTTGGAGCGTACCCTTTTGCTTCATACATCAGTGGCTCTCACGAAGTTGCGAGGGTTACTGCGTATATGTGGCAAAGTCTTGATTGGTGTTACATCTTTTACGCCATGTCTACTCAGCTTGCTGCAATTCTCTTAGCGACCCGGCCGAGATGGTATCTTTACCAAAGTCTTGCGAGCAATATTCTTTATGTCCTGCCTTGGGCTATCGTCTGCCAAGTAACAGATTTGAACGATGATAACGCGTGGTGGTATTACAGATTTGTGTTTGGGGGTAGCCTTGTGTTTAGCTTTGGGGCCATTTTGGTGGTGGATTCATTCTGGGCGTGGAAGTTGCACTACGGCAAGACCACTTTGGAGGTTTTCAGAGATTAAAGAAGGTAGAGTTTGCTTAGGTATCGTAAGTTTTCTAAATTGTTTATAATTTGGCTACTGATATATCCTCACTCGATAAATGACGAGACCTAAGTCAAAAAGGCATGCTGCTCCAATGACGCTACACAGTTCCTGTGACACTTCAGGATAACAGTGGAATAAATTATCCGCTTCAAGGACTTCTTGGGTAATTTATGATATTATAATAATTTGAAATAAAGATTTATAGTATATATTAATATGTATAGAAATCTACCTGACTGTTTATATTGTCCTATGTAGTATTAGAGTGAACACATAGTATATGATTAGAATACTCTAGTATAGGTAGACCGGCTAATTTTTATCCAACCTCCAAGTGGATTGATAGCGGCGATTTAGGTCAGTAAGCGGGATACATAGACCCATTGACGGGGCTGACAGCGAAGCTATCGTCCACCCCGGCTACCTAGTCAATATCTTGAAGCCTTCTCCGCTCTCAACTCTTGGCACCTAAAAGGAGCCATCGTGAGCTGAGTCCAGCCCAGAAGGCAAGCATGTATATGATTGGATCGGCCTCTCGCCCGCAACATCCAGTTATCAATCGCAATGGCTCTCAAGTCACACACAAAGGCTTCAGACTTGACGGCTCCCGTCTTGGCGGCTCCAGTCTTGACCGCTTCAGGTGTGACGACTTCACATTCGGCGGAAGGGATACTGTGATCGAGTGAGTGGATGGTAGCCGTCTGAGGGAGCTTTTCAACCCAGATTCTCTACGACTGAAATGTGACCAGGGGGAAGCGAGGCAGTCAGCTTGGAAATTATTCGGCAAACCCTTCTTTACCGCGCAGCTTGTATACTATGGCATCGAATTTCTATCCTCCGCCCACGAAGTCGACTTGCATGATTTACTCGAAGAAGCAGTTAGCCAAGGTAAGGTGAGTAACCCTCATTCTACAGTTTTTGATGATACCAACATTTCATGGTAGAGTGATCAAGCTCCAGAATCAATACACTGCCTGAGGGAGTCAATGGAACGCGAATTTGATCACTCATGCCAGAAATGGAGAAACTAAATTAAAGCACTGGACGAGAGAGAGAAAAAGGAGTTTGAGCAATACCAAGGCTCGTATATCATCGAATGTGATGCCGCCAAGTGTAACTCGGACTCTCATACTTCAAGTACATTTACGCTCAACATCTTCAGTGAGCACATATTATTAGAGGAGAAACGATTAATTGGAAAACTCAACCTTGGGCGCATCGAGGGACGGATGCTGTTCGGCAATAACCAAGTCATCTTGGACCGGGCTGGCGGCAAGGTGTACTGCCCCAGTGCATATCTGAGAGAGCCTGAGATCAGATACTGTGAAGATGATGACAATAATCAAGAAGAGGATGAAGGCTCAAAAAGCTCAGAAAGGAGCCCAACATGATACGCCAAGCGGAGATGGGAAGATGGATATAAGCCTGGCTATTTACGAAAAAGATGGTATTTTGAATCGAGGATTCGACGTGCAATACCTGGACGTATCTACTACCGACTACGGAGCCGCGACACTTGTGAGAATAAGATTCCCCCCTCAGTGGAGGGTGGATATCTTGATTTCCTTGACGAAGAATGTACCAAGTTTTCTGGCGTGGCATATCAACTCCCCAACATTGGGGAAAAAGTCACGTTCAGCGGTTACAAGGTATCTGACACACCCAAGGGGCAAAGTAGGAATTGGGATGATTGTTCTGTACCAGTCAAAGGGTAGGAATGGAACATGAACACTGCTGCTCTGCTTTGGTTTTGGTACATGCTTTGAAGCAACAAGATTCGTGCCGACAAGATACCCCAAGCTAGATCATAAATTTGACACTCGATTGCTTTTTCTGATATTCCATAATCAACAGGTCTTAGATCAAGAGACGTTGCTATTTTAAACAATTGCGAAAACTCATCATCAAGTGATAAAGCTCTTGATACTCGGCTTAGACTTCCTGGCGGGATTTACTTCCGGAACCAGCCGGTGAGACAACTCCCGATCAGCTCTGAGCAGTGGAGATTAACCAGCCTTTCGGTTTCCTTCAAAATAACTCTATCGAGATTGCTCTTGCAGAGCGTGTTCCTTTCCGCCGTTGGGAGCTATATTGTATGCAGCCTATTCAACCACACAGCGAGTTCGGACTCATACCGACGGTCTGGATCGTGACACGTGGGCGTTGCTGTCATTGTATTTTGGTAAGACGTCAAGAATGCTGCCCAATGATGGTAAATCAGATCGAGAGATCCGCATAATGTGCACTGTGAACCCCTTGTTATCGCATCCTTAGCCTGGAGATCTACACATGCTTGGAGTGTGTGTTGGCGGCTGGCCTTTGATTGATGTTATGATTGACATGTGTTACCTGGTAGTATCGTCAAAACTTTTAACAGCTATGCTGTATTTCGATACCATGGCTGTATAGTCCATTTCCTCTAGTCCGATATTCACTCTAATAGATGTCCGAAAATCGACACAATAGTTGGTGTATTCAAGAACCGCCACTGAAGGTATCATGGGTGTAACTTTCCGCTATATTGGCATGATCAAGATTCTCAATCGTCAGCTGTGATGCCCAAATAACTCGGACTTCGGAATCGTGGATCGTGTCTTGCAATTTCGTCTACTGATCTTGACATGGTCTTGGGGATATGGCTTAGGATGTTGAGAAGCGGTATGTCCCAGATGTTGATGATAACGCTAAAGAGCAAGCTCGGTTACATAATGCTACGGAAAAGGATTCCGTGGAAACGAAGCAAGTCCTTCAGCTGTAGCAGAGCTGTGATAAGGGTGGCGCACTAATAGGGCTAGCTTGGGGACTGCCGAGTCTAGATTTCCTGGGGATGATGCGGGGGAAATGGGTCACGTTTGCGGGGACCATTTCCAAAGTCTGGGGAAAGCTTGTTGCTAGGTTTGTTGCCATGTCGCCTCCTATCCAGAAACATGATAAGTATGCCAGCCTTGCCCCCTATGCTGATCTCAGACAACCTCTCTCACTCAATCATCACTTCTTCCTGATACCCTATCATCATTCGCCAACATGTTCAAGAGTATCAAGTCCAAGATTCGTGGAAAGACAATCAAGAGATTGCTTTCCACGAGTTGCGCCATTGTACATTTCCTCCATTGACTTCGTCGAGGAATGGTTTCTAATTCTTGCCACAGTCTTTCTGCCTTTATGGTTACGATGCTGGTGTTCTGGGTGGTGTTCAAGAAACTGAACCGTTTCGACGTGCTATGGGAGTAAGTATTGCAGCTCACCAAGACTGGAATCAAGACACTGACCAGACTTAACTACTAGTACCCGACCGGTACCTATGTCATTCCCATGATCGCCTCTGCCTACACTCTTGCTGCCACGGTTTGCTCGCTTGCTGTCACTGTTATTGGATTGCCCCTTGGTCGACGCAAATGTATCCTTCTGGGTAACGGTTTTGTCATCGCTGGTGGAAGTCTTCAAGCCTCAGCCTGGTCGGTTCCTCACATGATTGTTGGTCGAATTCTTTGTGTAAGTTCATATCTTCTACCCACATTTCAAGATAAAAGACTAATCATATAACAGGGTATTGGTATCGGTGTAAGTCCCCGCCCTTAGCTTGGCAGCAATGTCAACCCCTTTCGAATTATGCAGAATACTAAGACAATTTAGTTCATCTCTTGCTCTATTCCAACTTATCAAGCCGAAATGGGTATGAGTCACGAAGAACGAGGTCCTGATGTCGCAGTCACATGTATCTTCTTGGTTTCTGGTGCCGCCATCGCATACTGGGTTGACTTTGGCTTCACTCGAATGACCAACCAACTCTCCTGGGTAAGCTACCCCTCTTCCAATATCCTTTCACCACAAAGATCTGACTGTTTGTATTAGCGCTTCCCTATTGCTCTCCAAGTTCTCTTCGCCGTTTGCGCTGGTGGCATCATGCTGCTTCTTCCGGATACTCCTCGATGGTACTACGCCCAGGGCTACGAGGCTGAAGGCGACGAGACTCTGTGCCAGCTTCTAGACGCTAACATAGACGACGAGAGCGTCCAGAACATGAAGAGTTCTATCCTGGCCAATATCGCTTTCGAATCCCAGAATGAAAAGTCGTTTAACCTCTTGGATCTTGTCTGGGATCGCAGCGACCTTCGAGTTGGACGCCGTATCCGAATTTCTTTCCTCATTCTGGCGATTCAGCAGATGATGGGTACGTAAAATCCTAATCAAATTTCACAGATCAGGGCAGATAGCTGATACTCTAAAACCAGGCATCAACCTTTCGGTCTACTATAGTACGGTTATCTTCGCTCAGATGGGCTTGTCACCTTTCATGGCTCAGCTTCTGGCTGCCATCATGAACACCGTCTTTGCCCTCGGAACAGTCCCACTGGTCTGGACCGTCGAGAAGTTTGGTCGACGCAGCATTCTTTTGTGGTCGGCTGTTGTCTTGACAATCTGCATGGTTATCTTTACCACCATGATTGCCCTGCCTAGCCGTCTTGCCACTCAATGGACCGCAGTTGCTGCCATATTTGTCTACAACACCGTCTTTGGCTATGGATGGATCGGTATCTGCTGGCTTTATGGCCCTGAGGTAAGTCATTTTCTTATAAGATGTACGACATTGGAGTTGCTAACACTAGTCATAGATTGCACCTCTCAAGCTTCGACATGCTGGTGCCGCCGCTGGAGCCTTCGGCGAGTGGCTGTTTTCTTTCATCACTGTCTTTGCTGGTGGTATCGCCCTTCAGAACGTCGGCTGGAAGATTTGGATCTGGATGACCCTGTCCTGCTTCGCCGCCATCTTCTTTGTCTACTTTATGTGTCCTGAGACCACTGGAAAGACACTCGAAGAGATTGACGTTCTCTTTGCGAAGGAGGAGATTAAGCATAGCATCCTGGCTGAACAGATTATGCACGCCAACAACTCGTCGGCAGAGAAGGGGGAATCATCTTCGGTCCATGTAGAGAAGTCTTAAGACGATACTTTTGGAGGCTGAAAGGAACTGCAAGGGCAACTTGAAGTAATTCTTGTTTTCGAATAGTGGCTAATACAGTCAGGATATACTAGAGAGCTCAAGTCACTTATTCCTAAATTTACTATCTCGACTCGCGTGAACAGGTGATAAAGATGATCATTTTTTAAATCTAGACTATCTAAACAGTGTAAGGCTTGGCCTTCTTGGTTGTCTCGAGAACAGCAATGCTGAGCTCGGGAAGACTGAAGCTGAAAGCTCCCTTGCTATCGGCCTCGAGGACAGTCTTTGTGGTCTTGACAACGTTGACACCGGTGTGAGGGTCGTTGTAGGCAAAAGGATCACCCCCAGGGTTGGTCAGGAGAGTGAGCTCAGCCTGGGTACCAGGAGTAACGCCCTCGAAGGAGAGTGAGACTGGCACATCAGCAGACTCAGTGGTGTTGTAGGCAGCTCCCTTCCAGATGAAAGTGCCCTTATCCTCGTTCTTTCCAGCAACGTAGAAGAGAGGATCGAAGTCAGCAGTGGCGGGAAGAGTGTGGGACATGGGGTGGGCGGCAAAGGCCTCCCACAGGTACCAACTAGTGGAGCGAGTGGTCATGGCAGTATCAGCAGCGAACTGAAGAAGGGTGACAGCCCATTGCCAGCGGTTCATGTTCCTGATAACAGGGGCGTAGAAGGTTCCGGGGATGCGATCAGCGTTGCGCTCATATCCAACCATCGAAACAGCTTCGCCGACAGTCCCGATCCACCACGGGAAGGGCATAAGATCACCCTCCCACTTGGTTCCTCCATTGGGGTGGGTTGCGGCAACCTCTCCGATGATGTGGCCGATGGTGTCGTTGTCAAAGAGGTCGAACTCATCCACCAGCGCATTAGGCTCTCGGTAAGGATGGTAATCACCGATACCAGGGGAAGGAATGTCGAATCCTTCGCCAGGGACAGCAACAGGGTCAAAAGAGGCACCGGAAGAGATAACGGTAATGTCATCATAAAGCTCGGTGATGGCCTTGAGGAAAAGGGGGAAACGGTACTCCTTGTAGCTGTTCCAACCACCAGGGTAACCAGCGAGCCAGTCCTCGTTTCCAATCTCGACGTAGTGGAGCTTGAAAGGCTCAGGGTGACCAAGCTCGGCTCGGACCTTACCCCATTTGGAGTCAGCAGGACCTCGGATGAACTCGATCTCGTCAAGGGCGTCGTCGATGATGGGCTGGAACTCGTCCTCGGGGGTGACAGAGCCGTCGAGCGACAGACCGGCGTAAACGCCAACAACTAAGGAGTTATTTGTTAGATATTGTTGAGTGTAAGGGTCGGGGCAAACTTACTGATTTCGAGGTTCATGTCCTCAGCCCACTCGAGATACTCCATAAGTCCAAGACCATGAGTTTGCTGGTAATCCCAGACACCCTCGAAACCAGGGCGGTATCGAAGAGGTCCAAGAGTGTCTTTCCAGTCCCACCAAGTCTTGTTGGTGTTGCCCTCCAGCATGTTACCGCCAGGGAAACGAAGCAGACTCTGTTCAACAGTTAGTCGCCTGACTCAGCTGCAGAGATTTAGATAAACTTACAGGGTGCAGTTCTGCCAGAGCCTCAGCAAGATCGACTCGGAGACCATTCTTGCGCCCCTTGTAGGTGGGAGGGAACAAGCTGATGAGGTTGAAATCCAAAGATCCATCAGCGCCCTACCAAACTGTTAGTTCCGAGCGACCATATTTAGTTAGTTTAAGAGATCTCACCTTGGGATCATAAGTAATAGCAAAAGTATTGTTGCTGTTAGGCGCAGTCTTGTTGGGGAGCAAGACAAACTCATGCTCAACCCATTCCAGCTTGTCGGCCTTGGACTTGACTTGGACACTGCCAAAGACCTCATCAGAGAGGTTTGACTGCAGCGAGGCAGTAAAGTAACCATCGTAAGAACCCTTGACCCAGAAGGATCCGGTGTACTTTTGCGGCCGGACATCCATACCCCAGTAACCCTCGTTCAAGAAGCCGATCTTGCCGTGGGTGCTGTTTCCAGGCTTCACGTTCATCGACACGGGGAGAGCATCGGAAAGAGGCTCATCGAGGCGGTTCAGGGATAGCTGAGCACCGTTGATAGCCTTCCATCCAGACAACGAGACGGGATACTTCTTGCTGTACTGGAAGGCTCGGTTTCGGATGAGTTCGGCGTAGATACCACCGTCACCGGAGTTGTTGATGTCCTATTGTTCAGTTAGTATGCTGAAGCTATGGGGTCTTGGATTAAGAGGGTGCCCACCTCGTGAAGGAAGCCATATTGGTGACCGCTCGTAGCGTTTCCACCAGTAGCAGCAACCTTGATATCGACAGCTTCGGCTGCGACAAAGCATGCCGCAGCTGCCAGGATGGAACTGAATCGCACCATGGTAAAAGAGTTCACTTTCGTTCGAGGTTACGAGGTCAGTAGCTGAGGTTCAACAGCAGCAGCGGACAACGATGGGTTATATACATGTTACAATAGAGGCGTCACTGGCCAGCTTCTCTTGCTTACTGTCCATCCGCTCCAGTCAACATGCCTGTGCTTGCAGCTCATATAGGGATCTTCTCCGATTTCACCAAGCGGTCCAATGGATATGAGGTCCAACTTCTCCGCACTCTGACGATCGTTCCATATTGTTACCGAAACGGCCGGCAACCTTAGCTCGTGATGCGTGAACCCCATATAATTAGTTGCTAATGCGGGGAGATCGGAAGGGCAAAGTCTGGGGGTTAGCGTTGTTGTTCGGGACATCTCAGCCCATGACGTTGGATATCTGCCGATCATGACTTGTTTCCAAGTTGGGGTAAGGTTACACTGATTCAGGGGTCGAATTTTAGAGTGAAAAATGCCTGATCAAGAGCTCTGCTTTCTGGACGGGGATTCGTGCGCATCGAGGAGCTCGTGTGGGCTAGAGTCGTATTTTGCCTCTTGATATTTCCAAGGACCAAGCTCATTTCCCCGCTCTATTCATCCACGAATAGAAAGAGACGAATCATTAAGCGACCAAATCGTCTTCGCCTTGACCGATATCGGAAAATTCAGTTAATGCGACATGTGGCTGAGGCAAAGAGGAAATACAGCAAGTCGTTTATGTCATAATCATACTAGAATTGAGTCCGAACTCTGGTTGTTCAAACAAGATCATTGCCAAGGTTCTTTCACTTGCTTTGATAATTGTGTTGTGCTCTATCGACTGCATTCAACAGGGGATATTTTGATGCCCAATCCCGTTGGGAAGCAAACTCAGTTTCCTACCGACCCGCATCAAGAGCTAGCAGCAATAATCATCTGGTCTTCGTATAAGTCTATGGCTGATTTAGGCTCGAGACCCTGACGGCTGGAGCCGTTATTTATCCCCGTCATTCTCTTAGTTGAAAGTTCTATACAAACCAAACTGAGATTCCACACATGGCCCTGATATCCGAGGGATGGCCTATATCATCCTGGTTGAGAAATACACACTCAATTCGACGGATTGGCCATTGTTTCATCCCCATTTGTACACACTTGATTGGCACAGCCTCATTCGATACGAGCTGCGAAGGGAATGGTTGACACTAGTGGTTAACATGTCTCAGATGGAGATGATACGAGCCTCGATCTCGATTATGTTACTGTTGTCTCTATTGAAACTTAGTAGTTTTGCCAAAGGAAGTTTGGAACGCATGTTGAAGATTGGAACGTCTGCTTTGATAGCGGCGGTCCCATCCCTTTACTGAGAACCCAGTGCCAAATTCCGTCTCGTGCCAAAATATCCAACATCAAGTGTCACCAAATCGTCAAGATAGGCTAGGTCAACATTTGGTAGCCTTTTATCATCTCCCAGAAAGAATCTCGCCACACGATTCGCAGTCCACGTTGGATTCTCGTCAGCTGATACAGAGTTAGGAACGGATCCTCAAAAGTGAAATGCAGAGATAAGACTCACCGATCCAGTGCCCAGCCTTAGGGATGATATCAATCTCTACATCAGAAGAAATTGGTTCGAAAGACTGGCGAAGAACTGATTGCAAGCCCAGACTCGCCTCACCACCCATTCCCAGCAGTGGTACACTCAAGCGACTCTCGTTCAACGAAGACTTAAAGAAGTTCGCGTCTTGGTACACAGTCGAACTAGAAAAAGGCCCAAGCATGGCTCTTAAAAAACCAGGCTTTGAGATACTACTTGTGTATCTATTCACTGTGTCCTCACTAAAGCTCTCTGACCCAGAGTAACTGCCGTGAAAAAAGTACCATTGCAAGAACTGCTTTTCCTTACCAGACATGAGAAACTCGGCCAAGTCAGTGACCTGAAAAAATGCCAGCTGCCAATTCTGGTAAAGATCCCAATAAGGTGCTGGGTTTGCAGACTCTTCGTAGCCAAATCCGGGAAGAGGGTACTCTGCTAGAGCCAACCTCTTCACGGCTTCAGGGTGTTGAATAGCAAGTGCTGTTGCCATACCGACTCCCTTGTCGTGTGCGAAAACGTATGCCGATGTGATGTTCAAGAAGTCCAACACTCCTTTGAGATCAGCGGCTGAAGCAGCTGCGGTGTAGTTTCCATCCGGCGGAATGCTAGAGTCTCCAGCACCACGATTATCTGGAGCAATTACGGTGTAGTTCTGAGCGAGAATAGGACCGATGAATTGCCATGTAAGGCTGTGTTGAGGGTTTCCGTGAACAAGGAGTAGTGGAGGACCTGAGCCAGCATATCGAAAGTGAATGCTAACATCGTGCAAAGCAACGCGGCCGTGAGCCCAACTGTCAAAGTTTGAAGTGGCTGCTGTGACAGAAGCCAGAGCAGTGAGAGCTAAGTGAACGAAATGCATTTTACTGCTAGGATTTTAATGAGTATCTAGAAAGATTTGACTCGACTGATGAAAGCAAACCCCACGTCCAACCGTCTCGTTTTATATCTCAACTGATATACTTGCCATCATGGATGTAAGTAAGACTGTCTATCCATCAGCACGACTGCTGAGTAAACCGTCAGCCCTATAATTGTTAAGCTCCGAAAGCTCCGAGTTCTCCTTTGAGTAAGTGGGCCTGGTTGATCTGACACGCATAGATCCTATGTCATCTCAACAGCAACGCCTTCGTCTTTGTACTACCCAAAACCTGTCATCAATAATCTAAAAAGAGAATGATTTTTCAGTGTCTGGTTATCGTAAATTCGGTCTGTGATTTAGAAAACTGGTATTGCTATCTAAAGCCAAGATAATCCGAAACCCATGTCTGAGTTTGCAAAGATAGCAAGTTGTTCAGTCACAATCTCACAAAGGTCAACGGACAAGGGCATACATAAATATTACCTTGATCGAAAAGCTCCACTGCACAGCTGAGTACAGAGGTTCATTTTAAAGTACAGTAGACTAGCCGCTCTCAGCACTCTATTGTAGGTGAGGTTAGAATTCAGAATAATATTCAGCAGTTCTGGGCTACCCTCAACGTAAGATAAATAATAGTGAGTCCTGTGTTTTATCTATTTTTGCCTTACGTATAAAATAGAGTAAGCAGTAAACATTTAAACTGAAACCAAAGTAAAGCAAGATTTGTGACTCTTGCTGAAAACATTATATAGGCTTCACTAAGTAAGTCAGCCATCATTTGTCTCATATTACCTTAATACATGCATATCCAGCACTGTCTCTTCGATCATTATTAAAAACATCTCATCAGTATCACATCACAATCGCGATATGCAACATTCCGGGGTCTCTGTGAAGTTGTGCATAGACCCAATGACCATGGTAACTGTAGCCCCCCTTTGCCGAGACCCAATTCAAACACCACTCCAAGACGCAGATATGGACTTGATGCTTTATGCTAATGAGTGCTCAGTGCGATACCTGGGAGTTTTATCCTGGCTGAGGAATCACGAGTTACTTGGAAATACATTTGCCTTGTGTCAGATTGAAATGTCTAATGAATTAAACGGATCCCCAGCGTCCCGTTTCTAGGGCCATTCTCCATTTCTTTGCTCCCGTGGCTCTTGTGACTTGTCTATGCTTGAAGGTTTATATACGTATTCTGGTCAGATATCACCCTCGGTCAGTCTTTGCTTGTGTGATAAGGTGGCGATAAGTCTCGGGAATACCGGGACTTGACTAACAATGGTTTTCTTATCTTGCAAGCTCTCACCTGGAAAGTTCCATTCAAGCCCCTAGAAGTCTGGGAAGTTTAGCATCACGCTATCCACTCTGTAGCGAGTAGAAAGTCGCGTGTTGCTGCAAAGTTTTATGCCGTCTTCCGGCACCCATGTCATGCGATGTCGATCCCTCGCGGAGCCTCAACTCGCTTGGTGAGACTTGTCTCGACAAATAACATGATAACGAATAACTTTCAAGTCATTGGCTCATTTAGTTGAGTTATTTTCTCTATTCTGACTCGTGAGAATGACGCTGGCGGAGTCGGTAGACCCGTATTGAGCCATATAGCAGTGGTTGTTATCCACAAAATTGAAGCACCGACAATCGACCGTGCCGCATAGCCGATATATACTTCCGAGATGTTGAGGATAGTCCAACCGAAAGGCTCAGGAGACAGCTGCATTTCTTTGGCTTAGAAGATACTTCAAAGATATTTTAAAAAGGATTTGTAAAGTTACACTTATATAGAGAGAAACAATAAAAAGATAATAATGATTTTAAGATTCTTTTACTTTGGTAAAAAAATTCATCCTTATATTCTAATACTATCATATGTCATCTAAATTTACAAACAACTGAGACTTGTCATTTCTTACGCCACTTCAGGCAAAGGTAACCAGACTGCGGTGAGGAACATGCCAGAGTATCATTCTCACCAGTTGCTTTCGTGCTAGATATGTAACAAACTAACCCCCACACACCGGGCCATTACCCCCTCGGGTTTCCCATGGGGCTCCGCAAGAACTGGAGACTTAGTCTAAGGTTGATTTTGGTATAAAACGTCAAGACAAGAAGCCTATCGAGAGGAGTTCTTCCAGTACCACTACGCTCTTCTCAACGAAACCACCAAGATGAGCTCGCCAACATACCTGGGCGTCAGCGGCAAGGCCCTAAGCACTCTCCAAACCGCTGCCATCGTCGCTCCAGCTTTCATCCTCTTCGGCTACAATCAAGCTGGTATCGGTGGTCTTCTTACCGAGGAGGACTGGGTCAAGACGTTCCCCGAGATCGACACCGTCAACAGCGAAGGCTCCGAGAAGAGCCGCAAGTCTACGCTGCAAGGCTTCGTCGTTGCAACCTTTGTCATTGGCGCCCTTGTTGGTTCCCTCACTTGTTCTTATACAGGTGACAAGTTCGGTCGTCGCAATGTCATCTTTTTCGCCAGTGTGTGCTCTCTGATTGGCGAGGTGCTCGAAGCATCCTCTTTCGGCCTTGCCCAGTTCATCGTCGGTCGAGTCATCATCGGCTTGGGTATCGGTCAATTAAGTTCCATTGTGCCCGTCTGGCTGAGTGAGACATCGGCAGCAAAGAATCGCGGTCGTCAAGTCGTTGTTACTGGTCTCTTTATCTGCCTTGGCTATACCCTTGAGTCCTGGATCAACCTCGGCTTCTTCGAGTTCAAGCATGGACCTGTTACTTGGAGGCCACCCATCGCCATCGCCATCGCCTTTTCCCTCATCTTAATGGGTTCTATCTACGCCTTTCCGGAGAGTCCTCGATGGCTCGTGATGAAGAACCGGTCCGAGGAGGCCCGTCACGCTGTAGCAGCTCTTCGAGGTCTGTCCATCGAGTCCACAGAGGTTCTGGCTGAGGTTGCCGGCATTGAACATTCACTCGAAGAGACAACCACTGGAGGGATGCGCCTCAGCGATATGCTCAAGATGGGCGATGATAAGCTCCTATATCGTTTCTGTCTATGCATTCTGCTCCAGTTCTATCAGCAAATGAGCGGCTCCAACCTTGTTAGTGTCTATGCTCCCATCCTTTTCCAAAGGAATCTGGGCATGAGCGCAGAGGTTTCAAAGGTACTTTCTGGAGGTGCACTGACATGGAAGTTCTTATCATCCTTTGTGGCGTTCTTCACCATTGATCGATTTGGCCGTCGAGCAGTCTTTATTATCAGTGGTATCGGTATGTCAGCCTCTATGATTGCGCTCGCCATCACAACGTCCTTTGGCAACGAGAACAAAGCTGCCATGATTGCCGCTGGATGCTTCATTTATCTTTATAATACTTGGGTCCCAATTGGTTTCCTTGGTGCCAACTTCCTCTACTGCACTGAAGTTGCTCCGATCCGCCTTCGAATGGCTATGTCTTCTATCTCAACAGCCAATCACTGGCTATGGTATGTGTTGATAATTCATCCCTTCAATGCATTTACTGACACATTCTACAGGAACTTTATTGTTGTGATGGTTACTCCTGTGGCCATTGACACAATTGGGTGGCAATATTACATTGTCTTTGCTGTCATCGCCGCATGCATTCCCATCTCAGTTTACTTCTTCTTCCCCGAGACCATGGGCCGAAGCTTGGAAGAGATTGAGCTCGTATTCAAAGAGTCACCCTCAGTGTGGTCAACTGTCAAGTTTGCCAAGTCTCGACCTATTACAACACCCCAAGAGTTCCTGGCTGGCAAGGAAAAGGCTGGTCACTTGGAAGACGGAGACCTCTAGGTCACATAAGAAATAGCCGGTCTGTACATGTTTCTTTAGAGTATATAATAAACAAGAGAATATAAATAAACACTTATAATGGAATAAAAGGTCTTTTATAAGTTATAATTATAACTTATGCTATGTTCTATTATATAATTATATATGAAGAAATCCTTTCTTAAGTATTTCTTGAAGTCAAAATAAACTCATAATCAACATAAAGCAGCTATTTCTTGTATACCCCTTCAAGGGAGACATGTGACAGGCATAATTATCACTATCGTACTGCGGTCATCCTTGTCCAGCTCGTCGCAGTGTCCAACTTACACGTCCACTACTGTCGAGGCAATTAGAACACAAGGAACCGAAACCACTCTAATCGTGCCCCCTGCACTACCATCAATGGAGAAAACGGTGAGCCTTCTGTTCGCTTGCTAGAACTGATCACGGGCAGGCCTGAGATCGTGGCGGTAGTTATCAAGGCGGCAGTAGCGGAGCGTCGGTTTACCAGGAATTTGACGAGAGGATCGAAAAATGCTTTATATGCAATTCTGCACCAGGCAATGTTTTATATTTACACTTATAATTATATACAAGTATTCAAAACAAGCAAAAGCCTTACTTGGTAGAGCATCCAATACGCTTCGAGCTCACGGCAATATCGTCGTACCAGAACGTGTTCTGCTCTCCACTGTATGCCTCCCATCCGAAGTAGACGCCCTGGATCTTGGGCTTGGGAGAGCTTCTTCCCCAGCCACCTGTGTACTCCTTGGCCGCGCTAGCCTTGTAAGTAAGACCACCGACAGGCTTGTTGTTGAGCCAAGTGGCGATGGTTCCGTCAGGAGACAAGTGGTACTCGAGACACTGCCAGGTATTGGCAGGAATGGCCTTGGAGGCGGCCATGCCTTGGGGCGATAGGTCGGGGAGAGTGGCGTCGTCGGATTCGTAGTTGTACATGAGAATCTTGTTCTGTCCGCCAATGCGAAGGTGCTTGCCCTTGCCCTGGGAAGCGTCGGGCATGGTGATGAAGGTGACGTGAGAGTCAGTGAGAGCCTTGGCAGTTTTCCTGGATTGAGATATGAGTATTACTTCGTTACTGGCAGGGGTGCTTTTGTCATTGTCTCCCAACTTACATCCAAGTCCTGACATAAACATGACCCTCTGGGATAGCATCCGTTCCAAAGAACTTGTGTCCGCAGAAGCCATTGGCACCACCGTCGACTCTGATCGAGTTGCTGCCGCTATGGCCTGTTGTCTTGTCGAGGGTGACTTTTCCGCCCTGGTCGCAATCAGGCGCGTACGTGGGCCATGCAACTTGATCCCATCCGCTCTCAAAGTCCTCAGCAACCTGGCCGAGTGAGAGAGGAAGCACTGAAAGTGCAAGAAGCGCAACCTGGCGAAGCATATTTGCTGATAAAAAGGTAGAACGTAGATACAAGAAGAGAATGAATGAAGAGAATGACAGAATACCAAGAAAACAGCGACCTTGAGATATCTTATGCTAAGTTCGCAGTCACTTAATACTACATCTCGAACGGTTTCTAGTAATTAGGGACTACATCCTGAAACGAGCGCGGTTCTTTTCTCGATAATAATTGGTTGAGCCAGGATTAAACATTCCTCCCGGTTAAGACGGCACGGTAGAGTGAAACCTGGAACAAAAGTGGGAATTTCCCGCGGAAGGGTATGAAACATTGAATTTGTCCGTCTGAAGGGTAGGGTCAAGACTCAGCTAGAAATGAGGAAACATTTGAACCCATGCCGGTGACACATAAACACCAGCAGGAACATGTCTCAGACTAAAAAAAGACTCGAAAACTATATAAACTCTTGCAGCAACGTAAGCCAGAAGAGCAAGCCAGAATGCGATATAAGTTATTAACCATGTAAACCCATCCGTCCTTACAGTCGTAGCAACTGCAGCCATTACAAAGTAGATTGCCAATCCACCACCGATGTAAAAACAACTGCTCTTCCACATCCATTCCTCTTCAATGGTTGGAAAGGTCCAGCTCCATGCTGCGAGGTGTACACCGCCATATACGCTCGACAAGAACAGAGCAAGACCAGCCAGCCAAGGGAATTGTTGGAAAAAGCCCAATAGACCAAAAACCCCCTGGATCTCCGTGAAAACACTGAAATTGATGTCAAGATTCCGCTTCCCTTCGCTAAAAGGCATGGTCCTGTATGCCGGATCTAGAACGGGCTTGAACTGGGGCAATCGGGCGAGGAAAAGATCCTGGCCAGCGGCGGGTCCAGGGTCATCCTGGGGACTGATCATTTCAAAATCCCAGGCAATTCGGTTGACTTTGATGAATTTGGCTGATATTGCCAGTCCGTCGCGGTTCTCAAAGGGAAAGGTTGCAAGAATAGCGTCCCAACGACGGAGAAACTGCTCAGTCAGTAACAGAGGAAGATGTACAAATTCTGAATGGTACAAGAGTCCAGATGGAAGAACGTCCCCTGGCCACATTTCCAACCCTGGTTCTGGCTTCACCCAGCGTCCTGACCTTGGCTTGGCCCAGATGTCTGTGAGCCCTTCATGCCCGTTTGGTCTCCATCTTCGCATCCAGGAAGTCCATGATGGGTCTGGAGAGTCTTCTAATAACAAAAGTTGTTCCATCTGCGAGGCGTTTTCTGAGGTTGGCCTGAATGGCTTTGGCGTGACCCAATCTGGTTGCATCAAGCTACCTCGTCTAGGTGGAGGGGGTTGATCAGGGTGCTGCTGTGGAGGAAATAAAGCAAGTCTAGTGTTCATGTTGGGATAGAATTGACGTTGTAACAAGAGTGATATCTCTCCCTTGAAAGCTTCTGGGTCAATAAGCTCTGGGTCTAGAACGTTGAGGGGTTTCTAAAAAGCAGCATCAGCTTCGAAGCCAGATTTGAGAGAGCGCACAAGAAAAACATACCCTGAACCAACATAGATAAAGGAATATAGCACACACAACATGAACCATGGTATGGACCTCTAACAAGCTAAGAGGCAAGTCTTTTATCTTTCGGACAATGCATTGCATCACCATCCATATTACCTGAATGAGAACAAGCGTCTTCTGGAAGTAGTCGGCTTTGCTCTTGTCGCCGATCTTCTTTTTAGACACTGGTATCCAGTGCCCCCTCTCTGCAAGCCAGGTGACCGTCTTGGGACTTATACGTACTGAATATGGACGGCTCATAGAACTGAAAAATCGAAGAGCTTTGTCGTGGAGGTCTGGGAACGACAGGATATCATCAATGTTGACTCGGATGCCTCCCATGACGATGAAGAAGGTATATGCCATGTCGATTTCGATCTAGAACAAGATTGTCAGAACCTACGCTCCCTAATCCACGAAGCTCTGAGACCAGGCATACATGCTCTTTGTCCGGAGGAGAAGTCTTTTGTAGGGCACGGAGTCGTGTCTTTAGGCTCCAAGCCTGTTGCAACTGGTCTGCTGCCATGTAGAGAGCAATCTCTGGTGCGAGAAGAGTAATGACGACCCATTTAAGTTTATAGAGGAGTATATCGTGCCAAGAGGTCTTGATAGGGACATCGAGATGCAAAGCCGTATATATGCACGCAATAAGCGTCAAAATACAACTTTGAAGGATATCCAAAGTACCACGAATATTAGGTGAGTCAATCCAAGTAGGAGCTATGACGGTTTTTAAGCCGTCACTTACCTCCTCTTGTGGCCACGTGATCTTCCACGGTGCACCTGTAGGGGAAGTAAACATAGTTGATCGAGAATATCACCACTTTGGATGAATGAAGGACAGGATGAAAATGGTGCCTATCTTTCCTGCGGGGTTGGAAGGACATTTGAGGCACGTCCGACAGCTGTTGGGCTTGGGACGTACCGAATGAGGCTGAGGCTGAGGGTATCGTTTCTATTAATATCAGCTGGAAATTTGTTTGTGGTTGGTCAATAGAGACAATGTATACATTAACTGCTGAATGAAAACAGCCACGTTGAATACCCCGGATTATTGTTGGTTTGGCGTTGTAAGCCACGCATCAGGTGGTACAGATTACACACAAAATGCGTCAATCCCTTCGATTCTTCAGCTCGGTTTACACAATTGGAAGCCAACTTGCATTGATATAGCTGTATATTTAATAATAATTGCAACTGTGGTCGAAATATTTTCTATATGTCAGTGGTCTCAGATTCATATCTTCTCATGATATTAGATGATAAGAACCCAGACTTCTTGCTGGATCGAAGCGTAAAGGTGAGGGATACCAATGGTGATAATGACGCTAAACCAGAATACAGCTTATCCCGCGATCAGGTTGGCTGTGCACGTCGTCTCGTGGCGAAGCTACGCAAACCTCTATTGGCGTTGGCGTGGCTTGGTCTAGTTGCATCAAACTACCACGTCTATAGACAGTTGATTAGGTTTGTTGTGAAGGAAATGGAGCGAGTCTGGTGGGAGCATTTGAATAAAAAAGTTAGTATTAGAAGTGTGATCTGTCCGTTGAATCTTGGGTTCTATCATCTACAATCCAAGCTGTTTCTGGAAACATTATACAAACATATGTACACCACCGCGGTCTAGTACTTGGATATTGAGCCATTATTTCTTCCGGTAAATTGTAGTTGAGAGTTGATAGTGTAGGCTTTACTACAAGTGTCATACTCCTAGGCCTCCTGGGCAATCCAATCGATCGCAGTATAGCCAACCTGGACACTATCAGAAATAAACGCATAGTCACCACCTGAAGACCTGTACTGGCTCAAGAACTGGCTGTACTTAGTGCCTGGGAAGGTGGTGCAAGTGTTCCGGAAGGTTCTGGGGTCGAAAGTGCAAGCCGCTCTAGGAGCTTCACACGAGAGGTTTCCATCGGCGAGCTCGCAGTTCAGATAATCGTATAACTTGTTGGGTCCAGTGTTGCTGGGTTGGCAAAATGCGACCATGGCCGGCGAGGCGGGAGTTGGGGAATATCCGTAGTATGAACATACGTAACTACCACTAGCGATGTCCTTGATTCGACCAGTGTCAGCCTCGAGGGTGAAGGATCTGGGTGAAGCGCCGACAAAGTTGGGATTGAAAATGAGAAGGGTGCCGTCCTGGCCAGTTCCTTGGATAGGTTGACCATTGACAGCGCCGCCACCACTGGCTAGAACAGTGAAGGTAGGCGCAGGCACAGGAGCAGCTGTAGAAGTCTCGGCCTCTGATGTCGCTGTGGTAGTGTCTGCGGCGACAGTGGTAGTGTCTGCGGTGACAGTGGTGGTGGTGGTCTCCTCGAAGCTTGTTGTAGCCTCAGTCACGTCTGTCGAGACCTCAGTCGAGGTTGCAAGGAGAGTGGTGGCTGGCTGTGTGGCCGTAGTATCGGAGGTGGTTGTTACGGCATCCGAAGCTGGAAACGCGTTCTCTGATCAACAGCCATCCCAGCATTGGTAGTTATAAGTATGTTTGAGTACTCACTTGTGACTCTGGGCTTGCAAGGTCCAGCAAGAGCAGTGTCGGCAGCAAGAAGGCCAAGGGCCAACATGAAGGTGTTGTATCGCATTTCTTTGATGTAATGACTGACGACGTACAAAAGACTGACTAAGGTGAGCTGCACCGAAGGAGAAGAAGGAAGGACGGAGGATAGAGAGGAAGAGGAGAGAGTGGAATGAAATATCACCATCTCAATACTTTGAACTAAGAGAACAATTCATTTCCCAGAATCGATAGTGTATGTTAGGCTGGCAACTAATAATAAAATAGGCGTATTAACAGTTGAGTTGATTGGCCATCTAAGCACAGCACCTGGCACTACTGCAGGGGCGCTGGTCTGACCCTTTAAATAGACTAACCAAAACCAGTCTTTATACAGCACATGTCAGAGAGATAATGCTTGTGCTTTTGACGACTATATTACATTCAAGTTAGATTTTTGGCTTTATTTCAATTCCTCCAGGTTTACTATAGACTTGTACAGCAAAACTTTCTTGAGGCCTACTTTATATATTACGTTGTCTATCAGCGGTATTGCCTTTTTTCTTTCTTTCTTTCTTTCTTTCTTTCTTTCTTTTTTTTTTTTTTCTTTTTTCTTATCCCAGATTTATCCTCAATTTACACATATCTGATGCTATAAAATGCAACAGAAGAATCCAAGATCACTAGGGAATATTGTCTATCTGACACTCAGATTCTATGTCCTGAAGACCCGCCAGTATGCCAACAATCAATACTACTAATGACAAACCTTCTCCTTATCTAAATCAATCAAGCAACGTGCTTCCGGTTGATAAAGTTATTACCACAATCAAAGTAGTCGACAGTACAATGATTTCTTCTATCAGCTCTTCTGGTGCGCGAGCCATTTCGAAAAAGAAAATTTTAGCGGGTATATAGTAGAATTTCGGTTTGACTTACACGACAACTGCCGTTGCAGCACCAGCAGGGACTCTGGCAACAACCACGTCACTGATTCTGGCTCCTTGGGTGGGCTTTTGTGCGCACATGCTAGAAGGATGAAAATTGACCTTACCAGGATCCATTTGAAACAAGGGAGGCAATCCGTAGATGGTATAGGTGTGCTTGAGGGCGAGGATCTGAGTAGAGGTATTTGTATCATTTTAGTTGTGTTTGTGACTGAATAGGCACTTCAAGACGATGCGGTCTTGTCGACTTATATCTTTACATGCCACCGATAACCTCTTTATTTGATTTTTAGCAACCCATACAATCCATCAATGAACTGCTTCTTGCCTATAACTTCACCATGCAAATGGATAGAGGACTATCGTCCTGGCGGATATCTTCCTGTACACCTGGGAGACGTCTTTAACGATGTTCAGTTCAAGGTTGTACGAAAACTTGGGGAAGGCTTTTTCTCAACAGTTTGGCTGGCGAATGATACGATGTTAGTTTGTCTACCACCAGCCGTGAGGGTTTTCGAATTGGTTACTCATAGCGTCTAGGAATCATCAATATGTGGCTCTCAAGATTTTGGTGTCGGGCATTGAAACACCGGCATCCGAACTACAGATTCTACGCCATCTTGCTGATTCGACTATTGTTGATGGAGCGACACATATCACCCGACTTCTAGGAGAGTTTGAACACAGCGGCCCCAATGGCATACACAAATGCCTCGCCTTCGAGCCCATGGGTCCATTTGCGAACTCCATGGTCGAGGAGCTACCCCAGTTCAAGCCTAGAAAGTTTGGAATGAAGATTTGTTATCCACCCCAAATGGCAACCAGCATTTTGAAACAGTCTTTGGAGGCTTTGGCATTTCTTCATGAGAACCGCATTGCCCACGGAAATTTTCAGCCAGGGAACATGCTCCTCTCGATGGGGAATATTGATGCACGGGCCGAACACATTCTCTATCAGAAGAAGAACGTTGACACTGACTCGACATCACCCTCAGTAAAACAGGATTGATAGAAAGCAAGAAAAATGGACGCCGAGGTACCTCTGTGTTGCACAGCCATTGGAACCATTTGTCAATTACTCCGAAGGGTTTCAGATCAAGCTGTCTGATATGAGCGGTGGTAAGTATAACCTACGCCCTCAAGACTCTTCGTTTATGAGAGTAACGGCTTATAATGGACAGCGTTTTTCTTCAACGACCCGCCAAAGAGACCAATCGCTCCACTAGGCCTCAGAGCTCAGAGCTAATTCTCACTGGAAACGTGGATAAGTCTCTTGATATATGGAGTTTTGGTTGTCTCGTATTTGAGCTCATCAAAGGGCAACCACTGTTTGGTATAGCTTGGTCAGATTCCGATACTGAACATGATGACGACCATATCCTCTCGTTAAGTGCTCTTCTCGTACCACTTCCAGATGATCTCTACCGGTAATGGAAGACTTCTTCACTTTACTTCACGTCAGACAAAAAGCTATGCAAGTTTCAGCCTGGAGGCGTTCCTAAGGGTGAAGATCCGCTTGTTATCGAGCAGTTATCTATGGAATAAGTTTTTGAACAGGCTGAGTCGGATATTACGAGCGAGGAAGCCCAAATGATCAAGAGGCTTATATGCCGGATACTTCACTATGATCCTACCAAGAGGCCTTCGGCGAGGGAGATCCTGCGTGACGCTTGGTTTTGCCAGGGTGCACAGGATTGAATCACCAGTTTTGCTATGCAGTAGCAATTTAGACAATGCTTTTGATCAGCATGAATGGATTTGATTAACTATATCAAGTAGCCTCAGACTTAGTTCTTGGGCTTCTTCCAAGCACCCTTGGTGAGCTTGACAACGAAAGCACCACGCTCAATAGTGTTGATGAAGATGTAACCAGACTTGAAGAAGGCATACGAGGACCAAGTACCAACAAAGGCAACAGTACCGCCACCCTCCAAGTGGTCATCCTCGGGGTAGATGTCGAACCAAGCGGCCTCATAGACACCGCCACCAGTGGGGTCCTCGGGGATAGAACGGCCATCAAGAACTCGCAGACCGGCACCGTAGTGAGACTGGTAGATGTAGTTGTCAATGACGTACTGGTTGTGGTCGATGGACTTGGTGGGGTGCTTGAAGAATCCAGTCTGCTTGGGGTTCTCGAGATCGCGGATATCCCAGATGAAAGTGACGGGGTAGCCGTCGCCACCGGGACCCTCTCCATCGCGCTCATCAAGCTCGTCGTCGAGGACAAGGAACTCCTGGTTCTGGGTGTCAAGGACCCAACCCTGGTGAGTGTAAGAGGCACCCTCGTAAGAGATACGGGAGATGATGTTGGTGACATTAGCCTTGTCAGTCACATCGTAGATGGTGAGAGTATCCTCGTTGTAGCCGTAGCAGATGTCGCGTCCCTGGTAACGCTTGTCAGGGCCGCGGTAGACAATGCACTGAGCATCGTGGACATAACCGTCACCCTTGGCACAGCCGAGAGACTTGGGCTTGGCTGGGTTCTTGAGGTCGAAGAAGTTGAGACCAGACGCGCAGTTGGTGTCGTTGCGTGGCTGAGCACCCACGGCAACACCATAGCTCAGCTCCTCGTTGACAACAACGTTGTGAGCACGACCAACAGGCAGCAGGGCGGAGAAGTGGCTGGTCAGGTCCTTCTTGGCGTCGAAGACGACGGGCTTCCTGGGGTTGATGCGGAGAAGCTTTCGCAGGTCGAAGATCTGGATGCCGTGACCAACAGCCTCGGATCCGATGATGACCCAGTTCTTGTATGTGCGGATCTCGCGCCACTGGGATGGGTCGGAGTACTGAGGAAGACGGCCGAGGTAGACGAGCTGTCCCTTCTTGGTGATCTCGGCAAAGGCGGTTCCGTCATATTGGCCGATGGCGACGAACTCACGGCCGTTGTCAGAGGTCCATCCCCAAGAGGAAGAACCTCGACCTCCAGTGCTGCCAAGGGCAGCGTGGCTCAAGAAAGAGTAAAGGTCAGCCTGGAGTAGAGTCAGTAACTATTGAAAGCCTTTTCTAGGAATTCTACCAACATTGTGGCATGCAAAGGTGTTGTTGGCATCTCCCTTGATAGCCTCAGCCTTGCCCTTAACACACTTGGTGTAGCCTAGCTTAGGGTACTGTTCACTTGCGAAAGCACCAGCTGCTTCCTGCTTAGCCCAGACATCCTATGATATATGTTAGTCAGAGAAAGAGAACAGTTGCCAGGGCGCTTGCCTGCTTGCTGGCCATCAGCTTGTTGTGAACCTCTCCTGAGTCATAGAGCCGGAGTGCGATCTCTTCGTTGACCGCGATCTCCTTGCCGCTGACATAAGAGCCCACGGTAGCCAGGGCACCGAGGAGGAAAGTAGACTTGACCATCTTGAAAGGCGACAAGAGATCGGTTGAAGAAGGAAGTGAGGTTGGCGAAAAGAAAGGACCGAGACGAGGTGGAGGGGCTATTTATCCATTACTAGTGGAGTTGGGGAAAGAGGAGCCTCATGGTTCACACGCGATAGATCTGCGGTCCCTTTTCGATGGTAACTCATGCATCTTGTGACCAAAGTCGAAGGAGAACTGCACCTTTGCGTGCTGAGATCCAAGAAGCACCAATCGGCGAAGAATTAGTGTCGTACTGGATTCATTATCTCATTTTGACAATAGTGGCGGCATTTCTGGTCCAGCGGAAATAATCTTGATCTGGCAGGTGTTTAGATTGCTCTACCTAATATATGTAATACCATCTAGGTAATGAACTGCACACCGGGGCCTCAGCGGCCGTTTGGGGGGGAGTTCCAAGAAACGGACATTATCCCTAATCGGCATGTTCACATAGAGTACCTATGTAAAAGCATGGAGCATTGCAACACAACTATGTCTTACAAAAGTCCTAGTCAACAGAGACGACAGGCATCTCATTGGGCGGATATTATATTGCTTTGCAGTGTCGCAATCGCCGCACCGCCTTGGCAGTCACACCACGGGGAGACCAATCCCAGTACGGCAGGTAAACTATTAAGTCTCATTGGCTAGTCTTCTTAGCTTGGTAAAAGTACCGAGGCTTTATTTAGTCTTATCGTGAAGCTTAAAGACGCAAATGCAACGTCGGGGCCTTGGCACTGGCAAAGGTTCGTGAAGGAGACGAGTGATTGGAGGAATGCAGGGTGATAAGCAGGGTTTGTTACTCGTGATGAAGGGGCTACAATGCGTTTTTCTCTGGACACTCTCGAGGCTAGATGGCCTATCAGAGTTGTGACGCTTAGTCAATTGGTTTATGATGGAGCTGGATATTGATAGATCTCGACATCCAATAATCACCATCGTCCAGTTCTCAACATAGATCGAATACGATTTTGACTGGGGATCTAATGCATCTTGAATTGACCCACTCTAGATACTTATATCCACTGTTTCTCTGACAACAGCACAGACTAATAAACATATCTAAACCCTGGTTCTCGAACTCCTGTACCCGAAGCCATATCAACCTTGCCATCTTCACCTCCCACTTCACCTGCCTCAGCTTCCGCTTTCTCAAGCTTCTTGTTCTCATGTTTGTGTACAAAGCGCAGCACGAGTGCAAGCAGAGCGACGACAACACATATCGCCGCGTTCGCACTACCGCCAGGCGTGTATTGAGGTCCGTGGCTACTGGGGTACATGTACGATCCGTAAATACTTGCTGTGTTGCCAATCATGTTGCAGATGGCGATGATGGCTGATCGTTTGACTAGAGGACGGGGGAACGAATTCGCGACCCATGAGACGATAATCTGGTCTGGGGGGAAAAGTGTAAGTGCAAGAACATCAGAAAAGGTCTGCGAGACTCAATAAAGTCATCATGAGTTTACTCACAAGAAGAGATGGACCCCATTGGCATGAGAAACATGGCGAAGAATCGCGCTCCTATCACAGTGGTTCCAGCAGCAATGGCGTTTCCAGTGGCTGCCAAGAGCATGAGGCAGATAATATGCAGTGATCTATCACCCGTCTTGGCCGAGCTAAGCGTAACACAAATCGATAGTAGGAAAGTAGCAAACTGTTGTCAAAAGCGAAACTGTCAGCAAGCAAGCTCGGAAGATCAATGGGTGGTAGGCTTGTCAGAGGTGACTACTTACCCAGGCCGGAGCTGTAAGCCACAAGGTGACAATCTTTCCATAACCAAGAGTTCCGACGATAGTGGGAAAGAAGTATTGGAAAGTCTGAGAGACCAAGCTCACATGCTGTAAAAGGATGAAGAGGTATAGGCGGTAGTCGCGTACAGCCATCTTGACGCCATCCCAGACAGTCTTTTCTCCGTATGCATCGACTTCGCTGATATCTCGACTCAATCGCCAGGCTGCGAATGCGCGTTCTTCTTCGGTCAACCATTTGGTAGTGTGAGGATAGTTAGGGAGAGCCACGGCGGAGATGAAGGCGAATCCGATAGCAGCGACGCCCTCCTGTTCAAACGTTAGCTAGTGATCTCCAAAGGCAGATATCTGTAAACGCAGAGGAACAGTGATGGGGTGAAGAGAACTTACAATAATGAATAACCATCTCCATCCTGCAATACCATGAGCCCCTTCCATCCCTCCTAGAATGCCAGCACCTAGCACTCCACCAAACATGTTTGCCAATGCATTACCCGCATACAGCCAAGCAATTCGACGAGTAAGCTCTGCTCTTGTATACCAAGAACTCATAAGAAAGACTGCGCCAGGAAAGAATGGAGCCTCCACGAAGCCGAGGAAGAAACGAATAACAACCAAATGGGTAAACGTTTTCGCGCCAGCATTGCAGGTCGAGACAACTCCCCATAAGCAACACGAAGCGCTGAGATAGAGAGAAGGACGCAATTTGGTCAGGATGAGATTGGAAGGGAGCTGCATGAGCAGGTAGCCGACAAAAAAGATGGAGGTAGCCAAGTTAAAGTCGGTGCCTGTCATTCCGAGGTCTTCTTCCAGAGTTCCTTGGCGCGCCTGGGCGAGATTCGATCGGTCAAGGAAGTTGAGGAGGTACATGATGACGAGGGTCGGCATCAAGCGCAAGTCGACCTTTCGTACGACTTTCTTGTCGAAAGCCTGTTGCCACTCTGTGCTCTGGCTGTTGAAGCCTTCTGCCCAGACATCGAAGTTTTGACCATGGCCAGGAGAAGACTTTTCAGCGTTGGCACTGACGGTATCTCCCTCGTCCATCTGGACGGTTGGCTTGCTGGTGTCCATTTTCGTGGGCTTTGAAGAAAAGGACGAACGGGACACTTTCTCCAGAGGACCAGCTCAACTCGATAGAACAAAGAAAGGTATCTTCTGCTTATATCAACTACAAACAGTACGATTCCAGCCAAGAGACATAACAAGACTATATAGAAATGCAAGAATCATCGTCGGCAGAAGGAGAAAACTCGGCAAAGAGGGTCGGTAATGAAATAGCCCGAGGCCTCGAGACAATAAGTGATGCGACTGGTTGCTTTGGTCAGAGATCAGCATGAAATGTAACATCATGACTAGCAAACCGCTCCGGCTGTAACCCGGACGAAAGGGAGGTCTCAACGACCAACATGATTGCTTGCAATGGGCAGATCTTCCCCCGCAATCGCAACACTACCCCGTAATTGAGACGCTACCCCGCAGTCAAGACGGAATATTCTTCTAGGTCCCGAGGGTTGAGGGTGGATAGATGACATATTTCATGTTACATCGAGGTGTCTGTTCCTTGAGAGCTCTCAACTATCACTTGCAACCAGACCTGCTAGCCTGGCTCTTTGTTGCAACAGAATTACGTTCTCATTAGACCTGGACGTCACCATGAAACTCTTGTGTCTGCAAGCCATACTACGTAAATGCAAGGGCAAGATTGTTTGTTTGGTGCGCAATATGACTAGTCACCACTTGCTGCGCTGATAGTGCTTTGGGTTGATCTTACTGCCGTACTTAAACAGTGCTCTTATCCTGAATCTCACTGGAAATGCGAGTGACTATGAAGTTAAAGCTTACAGCTGTTCTTCTAATTTTCTATTGGTTATAGCGAGAATCTCATATGTGTCATATGATTCTCATCCCCAAACTCACATATACCCGAGGCGCCAACATGAAATTTAGTCTCGCTTCATCCTTAGGCAATTGAGTTCTTCAATAATCTACCATCCTGATGCTGAACTAGACATGGTCTCTGGCGGTCACCATAACCCAGGACTTGTGATGCATTTCTTGTTATCAGATGATACGTATAGCTCATAGAGCTGTCAGTCTTTTAGAGTGATCAATCTCATTCAATCTGTTCCTCCTGTCTTTCTTCTAGTCTCTCTCAAAAACAGGCATAATATCAAGTGGGCAATCTACTGTAACAGTCTTCCCTCCGGTATGCACAGACCCATCGACGGCCTTCCATTGCACGTCTTGTCCCGGAAGATAAACCTCTCGTTTTTCCTGGCCTGCTTGGAAGATTGGTGCAACCAGATATTTTGGCCCATACATGTACTGATCCTCAATCTTCCAGCAGCTGTCATCACCAGGGAAATCATAGAAGCATGGCCTCATAATAGGATCGCCTTTCTCATGCGCTGCCTTCATGAGACTTCTCGTATACTCCCTCATCTCTTCCCTGATGCGGAGATACTTTTTGCAAATGCCATAAACCTCCTCGCCATACGACCAAACTTCATTTGGCCCTCCGGAAAGACAGAAGCTTCCTCCTGTGGTTCCGACTCTTGGCTGTTTGGGTTCCCGATCACCGTGTAGCCTCATCACAGGACAAAAAGTACCCCATTGGAACCATCTTACAAGCAGCTCTCGGAAAGCGGGCTCATCTGGGTCACCTCCATGGAAGCCACCAATATCAGTGGTGAACCAAGGTAAGCCAGCCATGCCCATGTTTAAGCCAGCAGCCAGCTGGTTTCGGAAGCTTCCCCAACTCGATGCAATATCTCCAGACCATACCAGGGCCCCAAACTTCTGACTACCCGCCCACGCGCATCGAAGCAGGTTCACAATATCTGTTTGTCCGGCTTCTTTCATGCCTTCATAGAAGCCCTTTGCGTAGTCGCGGGGGTAAATGTTTCCAATGGCTAGGTTAGGTCCTGCATGGTAGCGGTAGATGTCGAAGTCATATACCGTGTACTCGGGCTCGGCCTCATCAAGCCAGAATACCTTGATACCCTTTTCGTAATAGTTCTTCTTTGCTGTGTTCCAGACAAACTTTCTGGCTTCTGGATTGGTGGCATCATAATGAATCACATGAGTACCCATCTCCATTGCAGCTCGGATACCTCTATCCTGACGAATAAGCAATCCTCGTCGTAACATCTCATTATAGTTCTCTGATGCCTGTTCGACTGTGGGCCAAACTGACACCATAAGTTCTATGTTCATCGACTTTAATTCCGCTATCATGGCATCTAAACTCGTGTCAGAATGTAAGCATCCGCAGATAGACTGAGAACTTACCAGGATCGGGCCAAAAGGTAGGATCGAACTTCCAGTCTCCCTGGTTGGGCCAATGGAAAAAGTCACAGACGATGAGATCAATGGGCAACTCTCGTCTCTTGTACTCTCGCGCCACCTCTAGCAGTTCTTCTTGTGTCTGGTAGCGAAGCTTACACTGCCAGAATCCCAAACCATACTCAGGCATCATAGGAACACGACCAGTGACACTTGTGTATGTCTGGATGATCTCAGCAGGAGAGTCACTGGCGACAACCCAATAGTCCAGCACATCTGTAGAGAATGCTTCGAACGTGGTAGTCAGGCTGCTAAATACCGCACGGCCAATGCCAGGGTTGTTCCACAGAATGCCATAGCCGAGACTGGATAGTGCAAAAGGTACACTAGCCTGTGAATTCCGATGGGCAAGCTCCAGGTCCGCACCCTTGAGGTTTAAGAAAGGCTGCTGATACTGGCCCATTCCGTAAATGCGTTCATTGGGATCCTGAGATTCGAATCGCAGGCTTAAGTGATAGTCGGAGGACCCCAAGCGAGGCTTCCACTCGCGAGCCTGGACTCCGAGAGAACTGCATTTTGGGTCGAGGATGTCCAGACGATGACGAGCATATTCTTCCAGAAGCACCTTTCCAGTCTTGGTGTTGGAAATGACAATCTTGCCTCGACGACTGATATCCGCCTTGATGTTGCCGTTTGTTATGGAAGCCGAGTTGCCATGAATGACAATTTTAGGATTCAAGGCAGGCGGTTCCTCGGTGAGAGCCCATGGACGTTCCGGGAGAGAGGCCAAACAGGTAGCCCGAACGCGCAAAGAGTTTTCTCCCCAAGGCTCGATGTAGAGAATCTCTTGGTCGAAGCGGAACCCGAGGCGGTGATTGTCCTCATTGGTAAAGGCAGGGTCGGGTCTGGTGCCATATTCTTGATTGCCCTCTTTGGGAGACATTTTGCGTGATGAGTATGAAACACTTTACAGTTGTCTTTCGTGAGGATCGTATGGTTTGAATGTTTAGGATGAGGTGCTCCTCATCTGCAATACGAAACGAGATTTTAACATCGCAATCTGTAGAGAAGGCAACCAATGATTGGACAGAATGATATTAGGCAAAATACATAAACTAACCTTTGTCTTCTCCTCTTCTCGGGTTGCTGATGCTGATGACAGAGAGGACCCCCACCACACCATATCATCTAAGCACTCCAACTGCGGGGAAACACTCCTCAGTCCTGATCCTGCTCACCTAAAGACATCGTTTTACACGAAAGGTCCTGCCTCGGCTCGTAATTAATGATTGGATCGTTAGGTGCTGCAATTGTTTGAAAACAGGAGGAAAAGTCACCTTTGTCCTTTCTCTTGATCTTCCACTGACCTTCCCTCTCTTCCAACTGGGCCAAGATTATCTATTCAGCACAATATTTATTCTTGGCATGTATGTATAAAAACGTGTGTATATTTAATTGGCCTCTCAATGCTGTCAAGTGTTGAAATTAGGGTACTTGCATCCATGAAATGCAGTTTTTCTTTCTATCAGTGCCTTTAGTTCTGCATTATTTATAAAGTCAAATGCACTGATACAAAAGGCTCGCTGGAGGTCTGCAAGAGGTGGTTGATTGTTGTTCGTGGCTAGCCCCACGATTGTAGCTTCTTGTGTCATGGCTGTGTGTGGGAATAACCATCAGGAAAAGGTGAGTGGCCAAAAGTTTAGGGAGTTTCGTAAACTACTGTGGGATGGTGAACAGAATTAAAGTTCCAAGGATGCGCTGACATGGCCCAGGAGTCAACCCTAAGGGATAACCTACCTCGACTTGAAGCTTCATCGACGCGGGTGTTGATCCTAGAAGCGCCCTTTTCACCCCAGAACCCGGGAGTGCAGACCTCTATGCCTGATTGGTTTGATCAACACAAATGTACTAAGAATAACCCTCTATACGATATTTGGGCTTTGAGAAACCTATGGGCCGGGCGAGACTTGTGTGATCCCTCTCGTGCTCTCCGGGTTAGCGGCCCAACTACCCAACTGAAGAAGAAGACGAAGTCTGGGATGAAAATGAGCGCGATAAAACGAACGCCTTTTTTGGAAGCGAGATATTTTGCCTTGGGCCGACGAGAATCTTCAAGAGCCCATTTTTGGGGGTCTAACTGCTTGGTGAATGCAGACTTCTTAGAGGAGAATAGAGTTCAGAGTAAGCAATTCCCATGTTGTCTTCATTGCAAACTATGTAACCCTGCTTCTCACATGTTGTTTTAGTCACTTATCGGTTTCCGTTAATTCCTGACTATTACGATGCTCGTGCCATTGGGGCAGGCAAATACAACGTGGTTGCAGATCCTAACTCGGCCATGTCTGCACACCTCAAGCATCATTTCCTGCGGATCCTTCTCTCGCAAGCATCATCAACCACAACCTTTCCCCTTACCCCCGAGGTAGAACTGATGGTGATGGCAGTGACACTGGATCTTCTGAGGGCTAGTGTTGAATGCTGGGCTAGTTTCTTTTCAGAACTGATCTGGGACGTAACACAACTATCTCTACAGGGCAACTGGCAACACTCATACCAGAGCCAAGGCATCAACTCGATTCCCTTTCTAGTATCAAGACTTGAGCTATGTATTAGCCACACCATTGCAGAATTAAAGGAAGTGAGTGGCGTAGATATGGCGAGGATGAAGTCTCTGGAGCGGGAGATTGAAGCCAAGCTGGGGACGGTCCAGATCCAGACACGACGATGCCTCAATCTTATCGAGACAGCAGCCAATCGTACTACGGCCGGGACTGATGAGGTACGGACCCAGGGCCTCAAGTGGCTGTCACTTCTAGCAGCGATTTCCTTACCTATCAATCTCGCTTCGAGTCTCTTGAGTATGAATGTTTGGGCAGCAGACCTCGGGCCACTGTACTATGACTACTTTGGATTCGCTATTACTTTAATTTTTCTCATGGCGCTGTTGTACCTCTACTGCTTCGTCGTTTGACGAAGTCAAAGTGGCAGGTGGTCAATTTATTTATTGTTTATTGTTTTGGGGCAGCTGTTGTTACGTCTTTCACTATTGGCATGGCTCATGATATTAGCCTTAGCTTACACATCCTTGGATATAGTGTCGCTGGGTTCTTAGCCCTAGCTGTACCTTTGTATTCCTTGGAGCTATCTTTATGGTTATATTACCGTATTAAAACCTAAATAGAATATATCCTGTCTACTTACACATATACAGATACTATAAGTTATTTTTTATCTCATAGATCACGCCTCATATATATATAAACTTAGATAACTTTAGGCTACCGACAAACTTGACCGGATATATATATACGAGCCATCGTCATAATAACCTGATTGGGCTTTACGTAAGATACCATCACCCGGTTCTAACACCATCACTGATCATCGGTTTAAAATTGTTTCAAGTTGACTATTAATGGCAACTCAAACTTAACTAGTTCTACCACAGATCCAATTACTATATCTAGCAATTATGAAGATCGATAAAGCGTCATTGAAGCCTGACCTAGTTCCGTTGATCGTCGCTACGACTTGCTTTTTTGAAGTTACAGGGGTGTGCCTGGAAACAGGGCCATAGGGTAAATTCACTCAGCCATTAAAAGCGGGCGATGCTGAGGTGTATTCCTTGCAATATGTCATAAAAAGCATGTGTATTATGTGTTTAAAGTATAGGAGCTAAGCGCTTTCGTATTCGAGGAAAGTTACTAATTGCGATGCAAGAATATGAGATATGTTATGAGCTGAATAGGATAGCCAGGTTTAGACTTCAACTGCCCGACACATATAGTATAAGCGAAGCCCCAAGATTATTATTCCACATCTTGTTTTCTTTCATTATCCTTATTAATTGGATAAAATACCGATCACAATATTTATTCACTAATAGAACTGGGGGTAGAAACACACAGTCGATCTTGCCAGTTAAAGGATGAGAACAATGCGGAATTCACCAAGATGGACTGTAATGTGCAGTCTCGAGAAGAATCCTAAAGTAACTAATTGCAGATGAGCTCTGGATCCCAGCCAAATTAACCTCTGTCTAGATGAACTGAGAAGGGACAATTGACATGTGTAAAAACACAGCCACCTTTGACTACAACAAGATAATATTGCCTACAGCTAGATATCTGTATGCAGCTGCAGAATAGATGATTCCATCTCAATCAGCCTCACTATAAATAACTGAGCTGAAGGAAAATACGAAAATGCAGCATTTATTGAAGGATTGCATTGCATTGCATTGCATTGCCAAGTCTCTCTTATCTTGTTTAGTGCCAAGGCCAAAGCTTATGATGCTTGGCCCCCAAATTAAGGCATGTCGCATTATGTTTCCCATTGGTTAAGCCTCGATCCTTCTGAATATTTCCGGTGCTGCTGCGCCTTGTTACACATAGTCGCCGTTACAGAACTCAGATCGAAAGCAAGGCATTGCCAGGATGGATAATTTAATTGGTCGAATCTGTGATCCTTCGGGATCTCCTCTTTAGTGCCCGTTACTGCGCCTCGATGGCAACAGGGACAGGAACAGAACAGGAACAGGAACAGGAACAGGAACGTAAATGTTTCCAACGTCATATATCGACAGCTATTTGTTTTCTCTTGGACAGCTATACAGGTGTAACCAAGACTTACACCACTACTATGTCAATTGAATGAGTAAAACTTCAGATTATTTGGGTTCTGCACAGAATAATCGCTTACTGCCAGAGTAAGATCCTGACTGATATCAAGAAATAATAATATTTCAGCCCACTAATCTACTATGTAATGCATGAAAAAGACTCTAATCATCCCATGTTACACCATAAAGCTTTCTTAGGCTTAATAAAGGGGCTGAGGCGGATGCTGCCCGTGCAGGGCTGAAACTTGGGCTGATGTTCGACTAACCTCATAGGGAGATGGGAGGCTACGCAAAGACGCCATGCTCCCATGATTCTAAAAGTAACCACTTGGTCTATTCACATCTAGTAAGCATCCTTCTTGCATCCTGAATCCTTCTCATTTTCTTAGTAGTTGAGGCAGTGAGATGTCATGATGACATCCTGCATCAAACAAACTAAAGAACCATGCCTCGACTAGACATATTCAGCTATTTAAGAGGCTTTAGATTCCACCAGGAACTCATCATTGCATCCCATCATCAACAACATATTCTACATCTTCTACATCTCCCACAATCACATCAATCTACTACTCCAACTCTCCAACCTTTACAATCATGCATGCCATTACTATTGCAACCATCCTGGCCAGCGCCCTCGGCGGCGTTGATGCCTCCCCTACGCCCAACGTCAAGCGTGATCTCATCGGCCGTCTCCCTGATAGCGCCCACGAGATTGAGCACAAGTTCCAGCCCTTGACAGACTTTGACACTGATGGCTGTTACTACACCTCCGCTATTGACGCCGAGGGCCGTACCAACGGCGGCCTGCGTAATGTCTTGGCCAAGGGTCTAGCAGCTGATTGTCGCGAGCCCAACCGACTCGAGAACAACAACGTCTATAGCCGAAAGCGTTGCAACAATGGCTGGTGCGCTATCATGTATGAGTACTATTTCGAGAAAGATCAGCTTGTTGTTAGTATTCCCTTTCCTTTCGTATATATGCTGTAGCTAACCTTGGTTTCACCAGTGGGGTTCTATAAACGGTGGCCCCGGCAATGGCCATACTCATGACTGGGAGAACATCGTAGTTTTTGTCCAGGGCGAAGATGTCAAGCGTGTTGCCCCGTCTTGCCACGGTGAATACAAGGGCGCGACAAACGAACCACGCCTCGATGGTCAGCGCGCCAAGGTTGTTTACCACAAAGACGGTGGCAGTACTCACTGCTGGCGTATGGCCAACGAGGCTGATGACGGCATTGAGAACTACACTGGTAACTGGTTTATCGGAAACCTCGTTGGTTGGGACAACTGGCCTACCGTCAACGGACGACTTCTGCGAGATGTCGTTTTCGATGCTTGGAGTAGTGGTATTGCTCCCAAGTTCTGGGACAATGGCGACAGTTTTACCAACAATCTTCGAAAGGCCGCTGGAGATGGTGTCCCTGGTTTCGATCCTGCTGTTGACGAGTAAGCAGCTGTACCAGTTGATGACTGTAGGCTTGGGGGTTTATACGTTTTACACTTGATGAAGAGACTTTGACCTTTATATTTTCTGTATTTCCACTCTGCGTATAGAATTTTTATCCGTTTGTTTTGAAATGACATATATCAATTTTGGCTTTAAAATGCTATGAAACAGGTATCAAACAGCCATTCAGGAATAAAGAAAGATATCCAAGTGCAACTTCTAGCTGAGAAGTAGGTTGCCTTCAAGAAAATATAGCTAGATAGTAATAGACAGATCAATACTTAAATCCACCAGTCCTTGTTCTCAAGACACCCTCAGGATCAAACTCAAGTTGGAGAGCCTTAAACTTGGCATAGTCCCTATAGCTTCCCGTGACATTCTGGTCCCCCATGGCATCATTCATAAAGAGTGGAAGATAAGTGTCAACAGACTCTGCTTCATCTCCGAGCCACTCAGGAACCTTGCTATCAATCCAAGTAGTAAGATCCCGAGAGAACTGAGGCATAATCTCATCATACTGTTTGTCAATCCACCCACATTGTAGCTCCAAGAGAACACGATCGGGGTCGCTTTTGCGCAATCCCATAGCGTTACCGCCGCGTTCCTCGCTGTGCATTCCAATGGCACTTGCAAACGGCTGGAAATCGACTGAACATTGCGAGGCGACATTCAACGGGTTATCGAAATATTCCTCGGTGATTTCCTTGAGCTTTGTTGTGATTTCTGTGTAGATTTTGGGGTTGCTTGGGATATATGGGATCGTAGTTGTCTAGATAGATTAACGGGAATTCATGAACAAATAATGGGGACATACTCTGAAAGAGATTCTCGAGTTCAGTAGAGAAGCCCCGATACCGTTTGACTTCAACTGTAACTAATGTCAGTGGTTATCGATAAGCTGGAAGAAGTAGACTTACGAGCTCAGGATAAGTTTGTGTTTTGGTCGTGTCGATCAAGGAATCTATTTCCAAGAAATCGGCGAATGGCCCAGATGTCGGCGGTTCCTCGCCATCATAGAAGAAGAATACGATGTATGCCTTGATGGCCTCGACAGTCACGAGATCGCTAACGATGATAGCTGCCTTTGTATCTTCGTTGTTATACGGGATGAACTCGTGTAGGGCTTTGAAGAGGGCATCGCCCTCAGACGAGCCGTATATCCGGATACCGCCCCATACGTTGCCGATCGGGTAGGCTTTCACTGTATACTGCGTAACGATTCCTGGATTTGTTAGTGATGCTTGTAAGATCATTTGCAAGGAAAGGTCTAACCAAATTGGTTGCCGCTTCCCCTGAGGGCTACTGCAAGGTCGGGATGTTCGTTGGCATCGATATGGAGGATGGTGCCGTTTGCTGCAACTAGTTCCCAGCCGATAACATTCTTGAACACAGGTCAGTGGAGCTTGTCACAGAGGGGAATAGCATGATCTTACATCGGCCGCCAAACCATACTGAGAGCTCAGAAAAGAGATACCGCCTTGGAGCAGAAAACCACCGACCCCAACAAGACCTAGACTTGGTCAGTTCTGAATGGAAACAGGCCTCAACCTCAGGAACTCACCTAATCTTCCGCCAACAATGGTAACGCCGCTTTCATGAAGATCGGAAATAACTTGGTTCCATTCTCCACCAGGCTTGACGTATGCCACGTTTTCCTGCTTATCGTACGTCGCACCGGCCATCTCGCTAAACGAGATTACAACTCCATCGCGAGCTGTTGCATGGCCGGGATTAGGATCATGTCCACCACTTTTGGCTGTGAAACGGACACCAGGATACTTGTTCAAGATCTTGACAGCAGACGAGACATCTGCGGCTGATTCAGGCACAACGACGCAAGCAGGCTCCTGGTCATAGAGTACAGTAGACCAGTACTCGCGTGATTCTGACTCATACGAAATACTCAGTGGGAAGACGACGCGATCTGGCAGTGCCTTGGAGATTTCTTCGCATGCCTTGGTGGTAGAGTTGTTTGGACCAGCCGAAGCAAGGAATGGCAGTAAAAAAAGAATGGATAGCTGAGAAGAAAACATTGCAATGATACTTTCTCGCAAAAAGACAGCTGTTTACTCCAAGTCAGTCATGAAGATTGAAAGCCGCAAGTCTTTATACATCTAACACCGTGGATGTGATGAAGATGACTTGAAGAGTTCATCCAATAACTTCTGAAACGGCGGTTGATTGATCAACATGACAAAAACCATTTGTGTGGATAAGCTTGATCTCTTTGCATGAATACTGCAACCCGCTGCTGTAACATTTGTTGACTAGCTGCACACAGGACATGGGCCTCGACGATCCCAACTTGACTAAAGGCAGTTGATGTGAATGAAGGATGGTTTCCAGCTACTACGTCATGGCCATCGTGTAAAAGCAAATGCCAGTAAACGATAACGAGATCCTGATCTAACAGTGCTTGTGGTCTTGGAGATACTACCTTTATCCTCTATGAAATTGGATGTCACGGTATCATGCCAACTCAACCCACCGCTACCACCCTTTCTGTGAACGATCTTTGTTCATCAAGTGAGAGTACTCTTATTATCGCTAAAATAAGGAAGGAAGAAACCTTCCATCTATTGCATTTAAATAGATATTACCGCCTGTAATGACTCGGCGGGGGTCTCGCACAGCTCAAGGAATATGTATTGCTGTGTTATAGATTGACATTGTCAGAAGTAAGCTTGCTAGAACCGTCAGGTAATGCTCGAGTAACTCTGATATCAGTGGCGACCATCACACTATCTTTGGTGTCTGGTTTCCTCGTCTCACTGGCCGTTCTGGTTGTAGCTAGGCTAGAGTTTTGGCCATAGGAGATCAGCTCTAGTTCGTCGTCCAATGAGGCCTCTTCACCACGGCCCCGTGATGCGAAGGGCCTACTGCTAGATTGCTGACGCGAGGATGTTTGGATATAGCCGTTGGTGCTGCGGTCTGTTGTGTTTCCGGGAGATTTAGATTGTACGAAAAGACTTTTAAGACCAGGGAGAGAGACGACGATTGTTGCGGTGCACATTTCGACAGTGCACCATGCATCTGTATGGATGATTAGTATAATTGAGTTATCATGGATCGCTTGGAAGAGACATACTGCCAGCAGTATCTTCCAGTTCATAATCTGTTACGATATACGTAACAAAACGGGAAGTGCTGATGACGATCGTTATCAACCCTAAGGAGAAGATTCCGGCCAGGCCTATCCTTTGGCGTCGGTGAAGTTTCAATGAGTTGAGGACAAAGAAGGGGAGGCAGAAGACTAATTGCAAGATAATGTGTTAGTCAGAACTGTGCAACAACTCAGCCACAACCCACATACGAGACAAATCAGTAGTAATATTAAGTGCCCAGTTGACAATAAAGTTGGTAACAGAATTCCATATAGATTCCAGCTGATTTTCAAGCGACCTTAAGAAGAACTGTTAGCCTAAAGTCATGCTGTCACCATGTAAGTTGGTTTCTCACCAATTGTTGGATATAGGGCGTGTGACCAAAGTATCAGTCAATACTGTTGCAAGAAAAGCCATTGCCACGTATCCGGTGGTAATATATAGGGCTAGCCTCAGACGCCTGAAGCCTCTGGGAATCAGCCACCAATAGAAGACAACAATCGAAGCCTTAGGCCAGTAGAGTCCTACGTCGAAGAAATAACATGCTATGAAGACGGTCTGATATAAGTTAGTCGTCAGTCACATAGCTTTTAGTTCAAGGGTCTGCTTATGAATAACCACCCGTACAGTACCTACCTTTAGATAGTCAACAGAATCTGTGGCGCCTGTTACCGGATCGACAGGATGATTTATTCCAATGTTTAAAGCTCTAATTGAGCAAATAAACCACCCCAGAGTAAACACCCATCCGCCCCATACCAGATAGTCAGGAGCTGTAAGAGCGCGATGCTCTAGGTGTACCCGAACCCATACACGTAAGATAGTTACTAGCAGAGCTGAGAAAAGTGCGACTGCTTGTATTGCCTGTAGATTGAATTAGAGATGTCCTTGCTAGTTTGAAAAGATACTGGCGCTCACGATCGAAGTGGATATTTCCATCCTGTTAAGCAGGAGCACAGGCCGAACAAGCTTATGGCTATCTGGCAGCGTTACCCTGAGTTTCAGAAAGCTTCTAAAAGGACGATACTCCCAGATCTTTAGCTGAGCTTCCGATATATATAGGAGAGAGGCAACAGGTTGAGAAACCGTGCAATGTCTCCTTTTCAAGGAGTGACAGAGCCCTTGTTAAGTCGCAAATTTTGCCAACCAGTCATTGCAAGTTGCTCGCGATCTACGATTTACTAGGCCCAAAGGTGGTAATGTTTAAAGGAACTAGCATAACTTAGATATCTCCGTGATACCGGTAGCGCGGTTTGACATAGTTATTAGCTTGGAGCTACGTTGGTAGATCCCGGGGGACACATGGCAGACATGCTTAAGAGAGGCAACCTTGTGACATAGGTGTGCTGCATACATTCCAGATATACATATAAGCACTGCAAGATATTCAAAACGAGTAGAGTATGTAGCAAATTGTCTCGCCTTTGGACTTCTTCCTACAAAAGAGAAAAGACTAAGACCAGTGATTCACTTCGGTGAGCTGCACTTGTATAAATGCCTGTCCCCATACGTCTCCCAAGCAATGAAAACCCAGGCATTTCATATGGGTCTTTTAAGTCGTTTGTTAGAGACTATCGATGACGCTAATAATTACTATATCGGTGTTACTTAACTGTTTCCGCTTGTATAAGGAGTAGACGTTCCGATTTAGTGGAGGGCCCGGGAGGTCAAAGCGCTCGGGTCAGGGTAGAGAGTCCAGACAGAAGAGGGCTGGGGGCTGGACATATTCTATTTGTTGACTGGGCTATCTTCTTAATTAATCAAGCTTGGCGTATAACACTTTATAGGAGCGTGAAACTGGACGACATATTACTAAACAATCACTCTCAATAAATGCTGGTAACTGTAGCGAGGGGAAAATGGGTGATGTATTGGTATCCATAGGGAATATTAGTAGAGTCATTTCAGCCTGTCTCATTTGACCTGTGACCTGCCACGCACGTAGTGCCTCAGGGGTCTTGAAGGATAATTTCCGCATTTCCGCCCATACCTTTGCCACAACGGAATGTTGATATCGATTCTGATTCGTCCTCTGCGCAGGGCAAGTTTGTTCTCAAGGTTGAACAACTATCATGACATGTGGCTAGTGTACCAGTCTAGCCTTGGTATTAAGTGACTGCAACCAGCCACCCACTCAGTGCTGAAACAGCGGCTGAGGGCGTTTCAGCTGAAACCTTTCATCTCGAACGTACACGTTTCCACACCTTACTGTCTCAATGTCGTTCGGAGGAACCCGCGATACCTATTCCATTGAACTAAGTGGCAAACGAGGCAAGCTTATTGGGCCGGTAGTCCATGGTTGACTACACAGACACCAAAGAAGTTGCTGACGGTCTAGACTCCCGACTGGCAGATCGTCATTTAAAGAGAGACTTGACATTATATCCGAAAATGTACAGCTTAAAATGTTGCGTAAAAATATTTCAAGACTAGCTTTACCTTCCTTTTGAGTAATGGTTGCTAGGCCTTATGCGGAAGAAAGAGCCGGTGGCTGGCGTCTCCGTCGAGTCAAAGCGCGTTATTGGGACCTTGAGTCTCTCGACACTGTATTGGACATCAAGCACAACTAGTCCTTAGCTGTCCCTTTCAACGTAATGGAAGAGATGAGAACGGCGGAACTTCTGGGGATCACTCAATCCAAGTGGGACCGCCTGTAGCAATGTTGGCTGCATTCCATTCTGGAACACGAGAACATGATTCTCTGTCAGAATTCTTGACTCGAGTGATATTTGAGAAAGAGATCGGCAAGAGCATCAAGAAGAAAATAATATCGAGCAAAACTATCTACTTTAAAATTACTTGCCACCTCTCATAAAGGCCAAGAGAGAGAAAGACAGAAAGCAAGAATTTTAAATCTATCATGAAAACTCAGTCTATATAATGGCCTGACGTTCCGCCCGTAGCAACATTTCTTAAACTGTACGACAAACATCTAAACTGGAAGATAACAGCAAACCGTGGATAAACTCTCAATGCATCCCTGCCCAATCCCACATAAAAGCCCGCCGAGGACCAGACTCATATGATATGTGCCACCTTTCTCTGTGCACAGCAGGAGACGTCTCTGTCTCTACGAAATTCTTTCGAATGATAGTCTTGGCTAGCTTTCCAGTTCCTGTCCGAAGTAAGGGCCGGTCCACCAGAGTCAAGATGGTAGGCAACTTGTACAGTGGTAACGATGACTGCAAGTCAAACCGAAGCTTTTTCAAAGTAGGCAGCTCGTTCTGGAACTTGACATGGACCACTGCTGCTACACGCTGGCCGAATTCCAAGTCAGGGACTGGCATTACTGCAGACTCGTGCACATATGGAAGTTGGTTGATCTTTTCCTCAACATCTGCAGCGTACATCTTCAGTCCTTTGAATCGGATATCTAGTTTGGATTAGCCCAGTAATTCTGTAAGTGTAGTCCCCATGAAACCTACAATCAAATCCAATTCTACCAGACAAGTACACCTTGTTGTTGTGAATATCAATGGCATCTCCAGTCTTGAAATATCCCTCCTCATCGAGAGCTTGTTGCGTCCTTTCTGGGTCTGACACGTATCTATTGACATGGTTAGGCATTGTGCAAGGGACACTAGCTTGTTTTGCGTTTCTTACCTGAGAAACATCAACGGGCTCTTGACGCACGCCTGGCCACTCTCATCAAACTTGACAGTAACGTTGGGCAACAAGCGGCCCACGCACCGCTACGATACGATTAGCAACAGGTCCTAAATGCATACGAAGATAGTTCATACCGTGTCCGACGATTTAGTCTCAGCATCATGATAGGTAATCATGCCTCCAAGCTCGGTTATACCCCAAAGGTTGATGTATGAGCCTCGTGTGAGAGAATGGTTCCAATAGTCAATGACCTCTCGGATCGCTGGAGTGCCCCCGCTCATGAATAAACGAGCACTTTCCAGCCCTTCCTTGACATTGTCGATGCTGGTGTTGCCATTGGAGGGAAGACTCTCGATTGCACGCATGATTGACATCCAGATTCTTGGCATCTCGTAACACATGGTTACACCACCTTGTGCGACCCTCTTGCACCACCATGCTGGGCTCATCCGGCTTTCGCAAAACTCAACTCGGGCGCCAGCAAGCATCATGCCTAGAGACCATCGCACTCCACTGACCCAATGAACTCCACGTGAATGTAAGAATATGTCATCGCGAGTCACTTGAAGCGCTTCAGTGGCAGCTCGTGACAAGTTGTGCAGGTACTTTCTGGGAAACATGGCCCCCTTGGGTGGCCCAGACGTCCCAGAAGTGAAGAGAATTAGTGAAGGAGCTTCAGGAGACGGTATCCAGTTTGGATCAAACTCGACTTGGGTGTTCGGCAAGCTCACAGACGGGAAATCCTTTGCCTCAAGGCATAGAACCTGAACCTCCCTCAATTGTTCTCGATCACTGTCCGAAGCTGTAATGAACGCTGGTGCCCCATCTGCAAGCTCCAAATGCTTGTTGTCGCAAAGTATAAACTTTGACCCAGATTGAGATACATAGTAGGCGACTTCTTGAGACAGCAGCTTTGTCGATAACGGAACCAATCCAACACCGAGCGAGAGAATCGCAAGGAAAGCAACCACAAAATCATAACCAGGTGGAAGGACAGTTGCAATGAAGACTTCCTTCCCATTTCGAACGGCAGTCATGGTTTCTGCGCCAAGTTCCGCGCTGAGTCTGACACGGTACTCATGCACAGCTGCGATCAAGTCGGCGATGGTGGCATGAACGCCAGTTTCGTGATCGACCACAATGACATGATCAGGCGGTAGACTACGTGAGAGGTCTATGAAGCCCAGAAGATACGGATCTTGGGCAAATTGACTGTTGAGTGTTGACATGGTTGAAATTTGGAAGAAGAAGGTGAGGATATTGAAAGCCTTTGAGACGAAAAGTCCGATGAACTGATGATAGCACTTGGTGTTGCCTTATTAAGTAATGGACTATCATCGGTGAGCCATCACTAGTCAATATTTTGTGTTACACAGCATGCATTGAACCGAGTGAATCAGGGCGCAAAATGTGGGTATTAATTTGACAAAGGCAGTCAAGTTCGGATTCTACAAAGCTCGACTATGCGGAACTCCTGTCAGGGCTTGCTAGACTCACCGCTTAATAGTCAGAGCTCAAAGTTAGAAAACCGAACGCGAAGACTAAACTACCTATCAGTTTACGGATATTTCTTCTGAGACCCCTGCCTAGTGGATGGGCGTCAATTTCAGTTCGAACTCAAACTTTTGGCCCCTTGCAATTTCGACCTATCAGTATGTCACCTGTTTCGGTACCATATCGAGAAGGTCCGCCAGACTATAAGCCGCGTTGTTATTTGTTGGATCCGAAGTCAAATGTTAGTGTCAATGAAACCCTTTCGGAGTTTTCTATTTACCTACTGATAGATCACTTTGCAACGGTTTTACTCTGCATCAAAACACGGCATTTACACCAGCACAAGAGCGAACATGGCAACCATACGAGGTCGGAGTGATCCTAACAGAACCTCTTCTTCTCTCTCTCTTAATGAACTTGGCCCAAGCCCCCAGCCAAGTGTCGTACAGATGCATGACACGGAAGTCTCGCCAACCACGGCAACAACAGCTACTCAACAACCGGCAACATGGAAAGACATGCCTAACAAAAGTCAACTTGCTGTTATAGCAGCTGCTCGCATCACTGAACTGCTGAGCGAACGGTCGCAGGCGACTTACATGTTTTATCAACTGCAATCATTCACTACTCCAGGAGGGACGTCAGACAATCAAGCCGTGTCCCAATCAGGAATTTTGATGGCATCATGGGCAGCAGCACAATCTGTCATGGCCATCTGGTGGGGTCGAGCTGCCAATTCACCTCGACTTGGCCGAAAGAGTGTCCTTCTAATCGGTCTCGCTGGAACGGCTCTTTCTGGTCTGGGAACAGGTTTTGCGCAAACCTTTACTCAGGTCCTCATACTCAAGATTGTCTCTGGTGGATTGAATACCAACCTGGGAATCATGAGGACTATGATTGGTGAAACGACCGAACCTCGATTTGAGAGTAGAGCTTTCTTACTGCTCCCAATATGTCTCAATATTGGAGAAGTTTTAGGTACAAACCTACACTTCTTTGTGTTGTATTCATTGCGTCTCCATGTATTCTCTAACATACAATTATAGGACCCTTGTTAGGTGGCTTCCTAGCCGACCCTTCCGCATCAAGTAATGGACAGACGACCAAATCAGCCAACAGCAATGCCTCTGGCTTGATGCTGAAATTCCCATTTGCATTGCCAAACGTAATATGTGCGGTATTCATCTTGATTTCTGCCCTTATGATCATCCTAGGCCTGGACGAAACTCATCCTTCGTTGAAAGGGAGTGGAAAGGATCATGGTCGAAAACTCGGTAGATTGATATTTAAAAAGCTTTGCGCAGCCCCCTTCGCAAATAACCGATATGAGCGACTCCCAGAAGAAGACGAAGAGGAACTAGTTTCCACACCTGCACATCGCAAATCTGTTTCAGAACCCGACAATGCCGTCACAGGTCGGCTTTTGTTAGAGTCAACAAGCAGCTCGAGTGAGTCGGTTACTACGAAGCCAGCATCTCAACCTCAGAGTGACACGGCACTCTCCAGTGTTCTGACCTGGAAAGTTTCACTCACACTCTTAACCCATTTCACCCTAATGCTGCATCTCTCGGCCTTCAATACCTCCATCTTTTCCTTTCTCTCTGCGAAACGAGCTACAGCCACCGAAACTTCGCTTAGTATCCGTTTCGCAGGCGGAATTGGTCTCTCACTATACAAAGTCGGTCTTGCAGCTGCTCTTGTTGGTTTCATTGGCCTGTTGTTACAGCTGCTGGTGTATCCAACAATTGTTGCGAAGTTGAGTTCATTTACTAGCTACAGGGTATTTCTCCCCCTTTCTGCACTTGCATATTTCTTCCTGCCCTTCATGTTGGTATTGCCACAAGACTCGTGGATGTTGTGGCCGGCCCTGATACTTATTCTTGGGTTTCAGGCCCTGTCCCGTACCTTTGCACAGCCGGGCATGATTATACTCATCAACAGTAGCGGCTCGCACCCTGGTCTACGCAGCACTATCCATGGCATGGGTCTCTCTGTCGGTTCCTTGGCGAGGATATTAGGTCCTGCTAGTAGTAGTTGGGCCTTAAGATTTGGGTTGGAGAATGATATGGTCGCTGCTGTTTGGTGGGGCATGGCGCTGCTTGTTGGTGTGAACTGGATGTTACTTTCAACTCTGCCCTCATTAAATCGGTCTAGCAATAGATGAGATAAAAGACAAATTTTACGGCGCTAGGTACGAGAGGGCGCAGACTCATGATACGGTGGAAAGATAGAAATACAGGTAGGGTGGGGTTCAATTATTATTACTTCGTATAAAAACGAAAGTTTATAGATATAATATAGTATGGTAGAAAAATGTATGTCGGGGCAATCTCCCTTGAATACCCATTTTAGTAAGCACAAGTCTAATACAGACACTCTGAGAGAAGGAAAAAAGTCTATAGAAAGGCCATTATTTATTATGGTCGTCAATGGGTTAGTTGCACGATACTGTAGATGATGCCTGATTGCTTTAGGTTTGTGTCGTTGCCTTGTCAATTATGTACGCTTACTTCGCTCGTTGAATAGACAGATCTAAGTAAGGTATCTATTACCAAGTCCAACGCACGCATTATCATCAATCATTCTATCACCAAGTCCTTCCCAGCCAAAACAGGATACGACCAGCTGTAGACTGGAGAACATGAAACAAGTGAATGACTACGGAGAACAATTCATGGAAATAAACGTTCATATAGGTATGAGCTGATATTAACTCTTGCTCCTGGTCCTTTCTCTCCGTCTAAGCTCCTCGTAAAAGCCTGTCATTTCGGGGTCTCCGGGGTCCGAAAAAATTCCCTAGTAGGTGTATCAGAACCCTGTCCTGGTTATACCCGCACATACCTGAACTCTATGATAGTCCATGACCTACACCCTTCAAACAGGAAAATAGTGAATGCTTTCTAACCCTAAGTACTCAAGTGCCGGAAGAGGGCTAGCCAACGCCTCACCTGCATCCACTTTATGGTTCACCGTAGTTATCTTTCCGACGCATCCAAGCCCAAGAACTTAAATTGGCCAGCATGTGCTCAACATACGCTCCTCCTCGATTGTCGTAATCTTTCAAAATGCAGTCATTGAGCCCGCCCCCTATTGGAACTCCCGTTCCGCAAGATCATCATGCCGTATCAGTCCAGCTCCCAACTTGGCAAGACATGGTCGACCTTGGTTCTCAACATCCAAGAATTGCTTTAGTACAGAAAGGCGGTTATCCCAGATCTTTTATCCATACAGATATACAAAAGGTACGTTGGAAAGACCCACAACAATAAATGGTCTGTAGTTAAAGAATTAGCTAATCGATAAAATAAGCTTGCAAAGGAATGCCAAAAACAACTTGGTGATTCTGAATATAGCTACTTTTTGTATCCCAGTTCAAAATATATGACAGTGACCAAATCGTACATACTGTCTCAAGCACAACCTGACGAACGCAGTCAACAGCATGGCCGAGCCGAAATTCCAATGCAAGTACTGGGGTTCTCGAGCAAATCACCCATTAAACGAAGCGGAACCTTGGTAGTATATGCGCTTTTGGTTCCAGCCCACTTGGTCCAACATGCCATGTACGCTTGGAGACTTACCGGCTTCGGTATATCGTCAAGGCTTGCTAGCAAATGCCTCCAATATGTGCCTAGCTTGATCGCAGAGAGTCACTCTTTCTTCAAGCTGGATCTGTTCAAGGCATTGCCATCTTCGCTGAAACTGCAAATACCAGGCCAGGAAATAGATTCCAAGGTCCGTGATCGTCTCGCGTATCTCCAGAACCTGGGACGCATTGACACATCGGCGCCAGCCGTTACCAAGGATATGGTATTTCTATATCCTACCGGCATGACAGCCATATATGAAGTTCATCAGCTACTTCTTCAACTTCGCAACTCCAGAACGGTTGTGTTTGGTTTCCTGTACGAACTGACACCAAAGCTTCTGCGACTGTACGGTTCCGGTCTGGAGTTTTTTGGCAATGGAACTACCGAGGAGCTAGACGACTTTGAAGCAATGTTGAAAAACCAGGAACAAGAAGACCCATCAAACCGAGTTCAAGCTGTCTGGTGCGAGTGCGCCTCGAACCCTCTGCTCAAAACTGTCGATCTGGAGAAGCTTCGTCAACTTGCGGATCAATATGGCTTCTTGATCGTGGTTGATGATACAATTGGTTCAGTCGGCAATGTTGACGTTTTGGACGTCGCAGATATCATAGTCACGTCGTTGACTAAGAGTTTCAGCGGATATGCTAATGTCATGGCCGGCAGGTAAGTCTCTAACTGTCTAGATGAAAGATACGGGCAACTAATCTTTCAGCCTGATTTTGAACCCAGGATCGAGACATTATAAAGAATTATACCATGAGCTCAACCTGTCTTACACCAACACGTTGTTCATAGAAGATGCGATTCAACTGGAGTTGAATAGCCGCGACTATCTTTCTCGGACACATAAGATCAACCAAACTGCCTCATACTTGGTCAAGTTTCTTCAAGGCTATCTCACCCAACCAACACCTCTTTCTGCCATCTACTATCCGGAAATCTGCGACTATTCTATAAATTATCGTAATCGGTTACGCGCGAAAGTCGTTGACCAACCACATGAGCCTGGATTCGGAGGACTATTCACTTTGGAATTTGTAGATATTGCGACTTCTGAAGCCTTTTTCGACGCACTCAATGTCCACAAAGGCCCATCGTTGGGTGCGCAGTACACATTGGCACAACCATATGTCCAAACAGTATTCCAGAAGGAAAAGGCTTGGGCAGCACGCTATGGGCTGAGAGAAACTATCGTGAGAATATCTGTTGGGTTAGAGGATGAGGGATTACTGGAAAACAGTTTCAAGATTGCAATGGATGCCGCTGTAAGCGTCCATTCATAGGGTAGAGTATCTGGTATATATACCAACAACAGTCGTCTTTATTTAATAGCAGTATGTTTTTTGACAGATGTACTTCACAACAGTAAAGCAAAGGAAACCTGGTCTATGTTAAATCCACAACTATTCGCTTAGTAGCATCAATTCTCTGCGTAACCATTTAGTGATAGCGACTGACCTTCTGTTTTGGGTCTCACAGAAGCTTAAGAAAGAATTCGTTTAAGGCAATCAATAATTTTCAAATAGGAAGCTCTAAACCAGCTTTGACTTGAAGCCTGGTAATTCTTCGGCTTATTATGCATCACCACCTCACCTCATCAAGATTTGGTTAGGCAAATGTAACGCTGACAGTTGATCTGTCAGATACTTATCAAGTCCTGCAAACAGTTTCACCTCAGCTTGTCGGTTGTTCCCCTCATCTGTTTCCATTTGGCTTTCTGCACGAAAGAACTCGGATTTTCTTCGTACCAGAGTCGAATTGTTTACTATGGCCGTGATCTTGAGTAGTCTAACGGCACTGCAACATCATGCTAGCGAAATCCTTATATCGCTAGCAATTGTCCTGGCCTTGATGGCTGTAAGACCACTTGTCTACCGATTGTTCCCACCCGTTGGTGCCCCCAAGTTTTTCAAAGGAGCAAACAGCTTCAACGCACCAAGATTTTGGAGATCTCGAGCAGAGTATCTTGAGCATGGCAAAGAAGCAACTTCAGATCGACAGTTCAGCTTTTGGTACGGTTCTAACCACGTCGTCGCAATTTCTGGCCATGAAGCGCGGACGAGCTACTTGACGTCGAGAGGTCTTGATTCTCTGGCAGGGCAAGTTGAACGGATTGTCGGATGCCGCAAATAAAGAGTCGCTGACGTGATATATAGATTTCTTGTTCTCTTTGGGAGCTTTCTAAACGTCGATGGGCTCACCAACAGCGCTTCACGCACTGCTATGCTTGTGTACAAAAAGTGCACTCAGGACGACCAAATGTCACTCAACCTGCATCATCTGGTTCAAGATAGCAATGAATGTATCAAGAACATCGGAAGTTCCAAGGTGATCGACCCAGTCGAAACACTGGGTATCCTCATCTACCAACTCACGCACCGCATGACTGGAACACATGATATCGCCAATAACTTGGACTTGGTAATCAAGACACGAGAGGTTTACAAGCCCCTTGAAGAGAGCTCTTTATTTGACATTTGGTTTCCACTCTTGCCCACACCTTCCAAGCTTAGACGACTTTGGGGATATTCCAGGCTGCACTGGTTGATCCAGGGTTTTATCTCCGAGCGGCGCAAGAATGGGAGAGTAGAACAAGACGCCATGCAACTCATGATGAAACAGAAGATCAGCGATACAATCATTACACTGGTAGGTCGGTCTTTAATGGATGGGTGAAACTTGTGTCTGATGTATTCTGGGCATTAGTCAATTATTGGCGCCATTCTCGCAGGCGTTTTCAATACGAGCATCAATGCTGCGTGGAACTTGTGCTTCCTGGCCAAGAATCCATATTGGATGGATAAACTAAAAACAGAAGTCGAAATGGCCATCGAAAAGCACAGATTACTCCCTGATGAGAGTGCGATTACTATTCTTGGCCGATTCACGCTCAAAGACTGGGAGACGGAGTTCCGTCTGCTTGATCTAGCAATGAAAGAGACCATGAGATTTACAATGTCAGGGACAATTGTGAGAAGGAATATCAGTAGCAAGAGTGTCCCGATAGGTGGTACCAAATCATTCATTCCTCCTGGAAGCCTTGCGGTACGCATCAGCCCATACATGCACTCGGCCGAGATCTTGCACATAACTAATCTAATCTGTACGCTATTCCAGGTACATTCCGCTCAAGACGTTCACATGGATCCCCAAGTCTACAGAGATCCTTACAAATGGGACCCAAGCCGACATGACAAAGATCGAGCTGAGGGTGCAGAAACTCCCCACTCGTTTATGGGATGGGGATCAGGAAATCATCCATGCCGTGAGTAGATTTTCCACGTAAGGTCTATGCAGCCCAATTATACTGACTTGGAGAAACCTTGTAGCGGCTGAAAGAGTAAGAGCAGTCTACACGAAAACTCAAAGCCCTCGAATGCTGATTGAATCTAGTTTGCGAAACTAAACATTATAGTGCCGACTGTCATGTTCATTGCTACCTACAACCTGGAGATATGTGATGTGCAGGGCAACGCAACAAAGAAGTCCCTTCCACTATTGGTGTATGATCGAGTAGGAGCAGGGCGTCCGTCGGAAAAGGTTTACATGAAATGTATGTCCAGAGTATGATTGGAATATCTGGATGTGGTGCGTTCTTCTTGACCCCAAGTTCGCCAAGCACTCTTGGTGTTAGTGTACGTCTGGCAGTCTGTGATTGAGAAAGTGTGGTCGAAAAGATACCATGATATCGAGCAGCCTGTTTTTATTTTCTCTGTAGCCTCCTGCGTTCGGGCTATCAGGCTGCCACAATCTTCGATTTCAAAATGCGTTTCATGGGAATGCCTCATATTCTCCAATTCCCAAGCATACGCCATCAACCTCAATGCCTTTGACCCGCTCAAATACTTTCCCGCTTGAGCCGCCAAAGCGAAGGAGAAAACCTCCGTCAGAATCACTGGTAACCATGGGCTCCCAACCCAGCTTTTGCGGTCCGTTGTAAGGGTCCTTGAAGAATGCAAGAATATGGTCTTGCATCGAATGACTGACCTCAACTTGGAACTCGGTTGTATTGGCTACATGGTCAAGAAGCCCATAGGTCCCGAATATCATGGGTGTTTCGGCATTATGGTATGCACCGAGCCAGTCGTATACGTTCAGATTGGGGAACTCGGCTGCGTACTGAAAGCGGAAGACAGGTACCTCAGGACCTAGCCAGTTTCGATAGGTCGTCGAGTTCAACGCTGGACAGACCGCCAAGGAGATGGTACCAGCATCGACCATAGTCTGGTCAGGCCCTCGGGTTAGATTGGCTGGCGGCCAACCCATTAACGTTGAGAATTCGTTGGCCGTCATTGATATCAGAGTAGGGCGTCGCGCAATATTGCCTGCCTCTGCCTGCGCCTTATAATCCGAGAAGAAGATACGATCATCAACGACCAAGTTGAAGGTTAGCGATGGAGTGTCGCGTCGATCGCGGTATTGGCCGATGAAGTTGATAATCTGTGTCATTGATACTAAGCGCATACAGTCGAGCTCTGCTGCGCCATCCTCGTCATCACAATCATTGCCACAGGGAGCTTCACATCCAACATGACGTGCCACGAAAGAGAAGTTGGAATAAGTCGTGTCTGGTTTTAGTGGGCCAGCTGCGCCCAAACTCATAGCAGTCCCTGACTCAAGGTAATAGGCCTGTACAATAGGGTCCTTGTGCCAAGCATAAGCGTGTACATCGGCACTGATGGCTCCCGAGGAACGGCCCCAATGTGTGATACGGTCTGGGTTTCCGCCGAAGCCGGCGATGTTCTCATGGACCCATTCAAGAGCGGCGCGCTGGTCGAGAACGCCAAGATTCTGTTCACCACCGGCTAACCCGCGAGCGTTGGGGAAACCGAAGATGTCGAAGCGATAGTTGATACTGACGATGATATGGGATTGAGAACGTTCTATCCATGACACTGGAATCTGCCAGGGAATATCAACGCCGCCCACAATACCACCGCCACCAGTCATAAAAAAGGCTACAGGGAATCCTCCGTCGGGCGGCTCGCTCGTTGGGCTCCAAATAGCTAAGTGCAGGCAATCTTCGGATGTGGCCTCGCCCACAAGCCCAGACCTATCACTCTGAGCGCCATTGTAGATCAAGTTACCCCTAGTCAGAGGTAGGTTCCAGAAGGACTCTACCGCTGACACAAATTGTGGGCAAGATGGCGGGAACTTGGTCGAGTAGTGATGCTCAGTTGGTCTGGACGGGAGTTTCTGCGGCGGCAACCAACGACGCGATGCCACAGGTGGTTCCGCAAAGGGGATAGAGCGCCATTGACGTGTATGGGAATATTCAGGATCAATCATGCCAGTGAATGTTCCCGTAGTCGTGCGGATAGTAAGATTGCCCTTGGCTGCCTGGCCAGGAGCGGCGTTGCTCGTCAGCGCGATGAAGAACAAAGTGACGAGTTTCATAATGCAAAGCGTTGTGGTGTCTAGTTAGGTATGGTTCTTGTGATTCTAATGCTCCAATTTATAACCATGGTATTCTTGTGGTGGCTAATGTTGCTACCTTCGGTTGCGTATCTCCGGTTATTTACTGCGTAGTAGTGCTTCTAGTCAGTTTTTGGAAGGTCAGAGTGGTCAGGTCATCTTTTACAGAGATGTTGACGTAGACTCCAGGGGTCTTGCTTATGCTCTGCAGTCAGATTATCACCCACAAGTAGGATGAACTGCGAGGATCGGGTGATTCGAAGCGAAGGAAGGTCTATATGGCCAACCCTGGTTAACAGTATGGTTATCTACTTCTTTCCAGTTTAGGAAAACAGTCAATCCTCTTCTAAGAAAGGTTTCTTGCTTTTGGAGCATTTGAACCCAGGTCTGTGTAAGACGAGGGTTTCATTACACATAATGGTGTAAGACATCTCCCACAACTCGCGCGATCGTAATGATAAGAAGCGAGCGACGTTGCTCGAGTTTTGCAGCTTCCGATTAACAACAAGGGGTTGAAGCATCATGATGCAATGATCGGTCAGCTCCAAAAACCTGAGAATATTGCGTGAGCATGCCACTAAGCAGTGAAGCTTTCATCTATGTCAAGAGAATTGACTCTATTTCATTGTAGATAGCATAATACTTTATCCTTCCTCTCGATTACTTTCGAGGTATCCTAAAAACAGGATATTCCATGCCCTCAGAAACCGGGATGATATTGAACTTGACATAGCTATCGATGTTCTCGGGCTCCAATGTGATAAATGCCAACGCCGCATTCTGTTGCCTGGTGCTCACGTAAAAGCTACCAACAGGCAGAACGACTTCTCTGCTTGACGAGTTGGTTGTGACCGTGTTGAGGTATTGGCCTTCGTACATCTCAGGGTCCACGTTGGAAGTCGCAATAGTCAATGTGTCTATAACGCCCTTGAACTCATAGTCCAACCTCTCAACTTCAAGGCCGAGAATCTCCAGCCTCTCAGCAACATCGGACCAAGTTCTGGGAATGATGTAAGCCTCAGGTCGGGCCCGGGTGAGGTTTGCCACAGACGGGGTGGTGCGCTGAAAGTCGATTGGGACCTGCACAACACTCCCGTTTCTAGTGTCGACCATGGTGAATGTCCTATTCTCTGGAACGTAGGAGTCCGTAATGACGATGTCCTCGTCACTATTGATGAAGCTCTTGCGAGCCTCCTCGACAGTAGACTTGACTTCTTCAGCATTGTCCCTCGCTAGCTCAAGAATTGTTTGGATCTTGATCAGAGCGGTGGCAACTCGACGCTGGAAATGCTGATTGGCCAGACGGATGCCACGCATTTCGAGGAGGAATGAAATAGTTTGCGTCAAACCAACGGCGTTGCGACCCGTACGTGCCTCAGTAACAGCCTCAGTGAAGCGAATCCGCGAGCCGACAGTGGTATTGGAAGGACCAGTCACGTAAGGTTCCCAGCGGAGACCGTAGGACTCAAGACGTTCGCCAACAGCTGGGATGAAGAAGTCAAGCAGCTTCTCGCGAATGGAGGGATGGATATTGGGGTTTATTCCACCCGAAAGAAGAGCATCTGAACCGTGCTGGTACTGACCGCCGTAGATGGTAGGCGCGGTAAACTCATCTGCACTTGTGATTAGCTATTTGGCTGTCTAAATTGAATCCTGCAATAACATACGCATATCAAGGGCAATGTGAGGGTTCCATTCACTGACGAGACGCTTGATCTCCCTCGATTGACCACGCATGAGCTTGATATGCTCTCTGTTCGGGTCGAGGTTTGAAGAGAGCTGTCTTTGGAAGTAGGCAACACCATCCACGTTGTATCGAGGCAGGATCTTGATATCCATCTTTTCCAAGATTGATTTAGCCCACGCTGGTTCCGCATCCATCTTTCCTAAGAAGGCAAGGACAGACTGGTCGGCAGCCGGCTCATTCCCGTGGATTGCGGCTTGGAGGTAGATGCGAAGCTTGTTGCTACCAGAGTCCGGCAAGGACAAGAAGACGTAAGGAATGGCACGACCTTCCTCGGATTGGAAAGCTGCGGATTCGTACGTCATCCAATCATTCCGCCGAGCAAGGTTGCGAATGAAGTAGTCTTGATCAGGTCTCAGCCAAGCTTGTTAGAGAATGGTGAAGGTAGATATCTTACCCAAGTCGATATCATCTGTTGGGCCTTCTGTACCGTTGGAGAATCGAGCAGGGACCGTCTCAGGGCTCAAAAACGCCGGAGACCGAAGAGTGATGTTCACATTGGGGAAGTTGGCGGCAACAAGTCTCGAGTCCTTAACTGTGGGCACCCAGTTCTCGCCATATCGTAACCCTGTCTGAATGCCACCTGACTGGGCTGTGACGGAGGATGCAAGGATCACAAGAGTGGACAGGTGTTGGGCCGTACTCACCACACCAGGAAACATTCTGAAGTGTCTCAAAGCTGATGCCGAATTGAACAAAAAGTAATGTGTAACATCTCAAGCTACGGACTATCGGGGTTTTAAGTAGGACGAGAAATTCCCCGTTCTTTCGGCATCAGCGGTCGACAGAAGCCTGTTCATACGTGCATTGCCCAGCAAAGATCGTCGCGTTGCATCATTGCAACATGATATTGTATTGACTAGCACCTGGAAAGTAAAAGCTCCTCACTCTAAGCGGGTCAAAAAGATTCAATGAGGGGAGATCTTGTCTCCGGAGCAATCAATGGCAATAGCAAACGCGGGGATATTGGCATTTATCACGTCGGTTACATTGTCGTAAGAGGGGAAGTGGAGAAGCAGTACTACCGCATTGAGTAGGTCTATAGATAAGCTCTTAAGGTTAAGTGAAACTCGCGTCGATTTATCCCGACAATTCCCACTTGGTTCTCGGGTGTATGCTTCCCTTGAGAGGGGCTATGCTGAGCTAGCTTCAGATGTTACCCTGTAAACAGCTATCAGGATCAGCATCACTAAGCCAAGTTTTCCCTCATTATTTATCTCACTCATACTGTCCCAGCCGTTGGATCTTTGGGATTAGTTCTGCTTAGATACCGATAAGTGAGTAAAATCTGTTGATGTAAGATCAAGCAGAAGTTGTTTGATCAATTGGAAATGGTCCTATCCTGGTTTTCGAGTAGGAGTGACGTGAGTCTAATATATTTGGTAATCATTTAGCCGTTTAACCGATTACACGGAATTCCGTAGAGACCTGGCTAAAAAGAGGCGTTACCGCAAGTTCAGAGGTAAATCATACAAAAGATACACTTAACTTCAACAATGGGTGCAAGTAGACCAAGCTGCAAAACAAACTATTGTTGTTCTCTGTGCAACAAATCATTCGCCGCGGGTGAGGCTTCCACATCTCTACTGGGTGCTACATGCTGATTAGATAAGAGTCGACACTCAAGAGACACGGCTACTATTGCCGTAGCAAACTGGGCAAGCCTAGCATCACTCGCAAGAGGTCCTGCGTTGGGTGCATCCGCGCGAAAACCCGCTGCACTTGGCTCCGTACTGGCCCTACATGCTGCGTCAGGTGCAGTGAACGCGGGCTTGAATGCAAGCATGATGGCATCCAGCAGATGGACCGTGGGTCTTCAACTGAGGAGACGCCTTTGGAGCTTCTTGGCCTTGCTACGGATCAAGATCTTGCATTAATCAATTCTGTTCTTCAACCCGCCGACTGGGCAATTGAGCCTAATCTGCTCGGAAATACGAGTTATGAAGGCTATATGCCTGTAGCATCACTCCACATATCCTCTGTCGTGTCAGGAATACAGTCAGCCAACTCAACCCCCTTCAGCCCCCGTCTATCAGTGGGAAGTGGTCAGGTCCTCACACCGTTACTATTGCGGATCCTACAGTCATACCCTTTTATGCTGCTCAGAAAAGAGACGTTTCCTCCATTTGTCAGTCCCTTGCTATATTCGTGGGCCAAATCCGAGAAAGCCCCATCGCAGCAGGTCAGTGCTGGACAAGTCTTACCGTGGTGTTTGTTGCCGAAGACTGAACTGATGAATAGGCCTTGATCAATTGCGTGACTATAGTGCACATATTCAAATCTCAAGTAGAGGAAAATAAGAGGTTTGTATGGACAGTTATCAAAGCTGAGCAGGAAAGAATTTTAGCAGAGGTTAGGCTTCCCGTTGAAAATTGCAACGCACCAATAACATATCACTAGTATATGAATCTTGATCGCTGGGAACTACTCGCTACTTTACAGGCGCTGCTTATCTACTGTCTCTTATGTCTCCAAGGTCAGACAGAAGACACAGGAATGGATATTCCTCTTCTCATGACAGTCAATGTAAGGCAATCAAATACACTCAGTGCCTTTTCATACTTTCTAACACAAGTCAAGCTTGTTTCCAGTACCCTCGCTACGTCAATTGGGGGCAATCACATGGCAACATTTGCCAATGATGCCAGACTAGCATGGCAGGATTGGATATTCAACGAGTCATTGCGACGGTAAGCAGATGCGTCCATTCTTGGCCCCTATACTGATTTCCCACAGCACAGGGGTTGTATTTCACATACTTAATATGGCTGTAGATATTTCTGCCGCTATACCTTGTCGCCCTGTGAGTGGTTTCGCCATTCTGCCTCTGGCGAGTAATATGGCTCTTTGGGGTGCGCAAGACATTGAGCAATGGCAGGCCGAATTCAGCATTTACTACGAAGAGCGCACAATATATGGCCTGTCGGAGACGGGACAGTTGATGAAGCTTCAACAAGAGTCCTCAGGAATTCAGTCTAGTGTGGCGAAGTGGGAGGACTGGAGTGCTACTGCTGGTGAACTGGGTACCCTTGTGACGATTGCTGGGGCTTTGTTGGAGAACAACAGCACGGCTTTGCCGTAGAGTAGATTCTGGCTCATTGCTCGTGATCTAACTTTGTAAGCGTGCTGAATAAAAAACAGTCAAAGCAGGTTTAGAGTGGATTGAAATAGATGATATTCCATAAAAGGAATGAGAGCATTGTCAGAATGCAGATTTTCACATAGTCATTACCAATCATCAAATTGTTCTCCATACGAGGCAAGGGTACATGTATTCCCTCACAATGTCATTTCTCGTTCCATTGGCCAGGTGATATGGCTGTGTAGCCTGGCTTTTGCAATCTCTCCGTGTACTGAGTTTCTACACGGGTTTCCGTGAAGGGTTGCACATGATCCGATCCCAACAAAGGCAATGCCAGCACGGGCTTTCGGACATCTTGAACGGACTCAACAAAGTTAGAGGTTGATGACTGACCAAGTCTAGCATTTGTAACGTTCTGCTGAGCAATCAAGCATAGATAGCAGGGCTGCAATACATGATATATAAATAACCCTATCATTCTTTGACTCTGCGGACAACAACCCATTAACTCCATCGTTTTCAACTACACTACATCTCATACTCAATGAAAATGTCCGCAGACTCCCTCTCTCTTGCTGGTAAAGTTGCCTTGGTGACTGGATCGGGAAGAGAAAATGGCATTGGTGCTGCCATTGCTCGAGCCTTGGCGCGCAATGGTGCCCATGTTGCAGTTCATTATGTATCCCAAGAATCTAAGACAAGGGCAGAAAAAGTAGCAGAGGACCTCGCCAGCGAGTACGGAGCCAAGACAGCCGTGGTTCAAGGTGCTGTGCAAGACCCAGAAGCGGCTCACAGAATGGTCAAAGAGACACTAGCCGCATTTTCTGCTCCTCATCTCGACATTCTTGGTAATTACAAACCCCGTAAACCTCTAGTATCAGCTGACACGCCCCAAGTCAACAATGCTGCTGCAGGCTATCCCAATCCTCTGGGTGAAGTGACGCCTGAGCAGCTCCAGCATGAATTTGGCGTCATCGCATTTGGCACTATATACATGATCCAAGCAGCCCTCGGAGTGGGAAGCATGCCTAACGGGGGACGTATTATCAACATTGGTTCAACCGCCACCAAGCAAGGCCCATACGCGGCTCCGGTGTACGTCGCAGCAAAAGCCGCCCAGGATTGTATAGCAGTGGCCTGGGCCGCAGAGGTAAGAAGAAGAAGAAACAACCCGACTGTCATCATGTATTAACCATGGACAGCTTGGCCGCAACCGTGGCATCACCATCAACACACTTGCACCAGGGTTAGTCCCGACAGACATGTCAAGGCCTTTGTTGGAAACTTCCAATGGTGGCCCATCCGACGCAGCAACCGCCATCATTGCTTCAACGCGTGCTGCCGCCCGTCTTGGGACACCTGAAGATTTGGCCGATGCGGTTCTTCTGTTAACATCTGAAAAGAGTCGCTGGATCACAGCTGAATGGATTTCTGTCAGTGGTGGACTTACTCCGACTATGTGAATACAATGTGTTAGTATAAGAGATGACGATGAGAGGGAATTGCATGGATTTTATCTAGGCTTGACGGGTGGGGTAATATTATTTTATTCTGTTGCCAATAGCTGTTTATTGATCTCCGTTACAATACCCAATAAGGTGTTATACTTGGCAGCGAATGCGGGCAGCCAACTACTTGTAGCTTGCCGTCATTTCAATCTCGACATCGGTACCCAAAGGTAGTTGGTGAACAGCAACAAATGTGCGGCACTGAACAGCTTGAGTATCAATTTCTCTCCAAAGCTCGACCGTAATGTAAAATTAAAACCTTACAGGTTTGGGATCGTCGGGGGAAAGCTCATCCCATGCCACATTGACAGCCTCAAAGTCTTTCATATCCGCCAAGAAGATGTTCGCCTTCACTTCACGATTCAAGCTACTTCAAGCAGCTTCGAGAATGACTGCTTCATGAGACAGCTTTAAAAAGTCTCAAAAGTCCTCTCAGCTGTTCAAAGAACCGAGGATCTGGAGTCATTTCGCCGCTCCGGGGGATTTAGGCTCTATGGAAAATCAAGGATTCTCTCTATGGAATCTATCTCGGTCAACCAATGGCGTGTCATCATTTAAGCTACATATGTATCTACACTTTATTGAACAGGTAACGTCAAAAATGGCAAACAGTGCAAGCAAATTCGAACTTTAGGACGCCTCTCATTAATATCAACCACACTCTTCGACTTCTGGAAAGTCTGTGACAAGCAGAGCTAAGCTCTTTCTATCACCAATTTACAATAACCCTGATTTATAATTCAACGTTAAATTACATTGGTTGACACCATTACTGTCACCACTGAGCCAATGAATTCCACCTGGCACCACATGCTTAATCGCACTCAGCTCTAAAACTTGCCGATCCCGTCACTTCAAGCGATGGCTGCAAGCAGCCCTCTGGGTCAGCGCTTGACAAAATATCAATGATGCCCTCCGGATCGCAGTTGTCGTTGTTGTAAATGTAGACAGCGCATCCGTCACGGATATGTCCGGTCGTGTAGGAACCGAAGGACCCGTTCCGGATTCCTCGTGTACACTCCTGCGTCCCTTCACCACTGTACGGGTCTCGTGCTCCCGTACAACGGTCACTGCTCTGGTAGACGCTGAATGACCAGGAAACGTCTTGGCGAGCCGTGAGAAAGGACGATGTAGGATTTTGGCTCTTGTGGACGGCCGCCGAGTGGCCGACACTAAGCAGGGAAGCGATAGCAGAGACCGTTGTGAACTTCATTTTGGATGATAAATATGTGCTCTGGTGGATTGGAACTTGAAGACTTGAGATTGTGCTGTTATGGTGAACTGGATATGTGTATGGTTGTGTGCAGAGAGTGTGTAGAGATGCTGACCCTGATGAGTTGAGGATGGCCTGGCTTCTATATATGACTCTACAGTCCAAACTGTCCTCGCTATCTTGCAGGTTCGCGAGATGATGTAATTAATCCAAAGATCAACTGTCTTGATGACGGGGCGATGAACAGGGTACTGCGGCGAAAGAAGCTGCTGAGCCTATGTTGTGATATCTACCAAGTTACTGTATGCCTTGCCCTTGAAGGATTGTACCGCCCGGACTCAGACAAGACCTCTGGCACTCCACATACATCACGAGAAGGACCCCATCAGGCCATCCAAAGTCTGATGATTCTACAAGGTCGTAAGGTGTCCATCGCCCCCAACCGTAAGGGCCTTGAGGTTCACAGCAGACACAATTCCTTCACACGATCGGTTGACAATCCTACACAAACTTGGTACTTTTGACTTCCCAGTCAATAGATGGAGAGAAGCTCGACGTCCCCACCGATGCGTATAGAACCATCTGATGTTAGAAGTTTTGGGGGCATTAGCTAACACAGCCGAGAGGGATTGTTGATGCCAGCCCGTTCGCCTTCTATTGTTACGGAAATACGAATTTTCGAGTAGTAAGGCTGTCGATGAATAACCCGTTCGGGATCTGCATACCCTGAGATCGGCATAGAAGTAATCCAATATCACCTGGGGGCGCTTAAACCTGGAGATACCTGGGCTGTGCAAAAACCTCCGAATGACGAGGACGGCGAAATGGTTAAATTGCAGAACTGCAGTCAAAATAGATAGAACAAGTCACAAAAATACCACTTATCCTGCATCAATCGTCACAAATGAATGTCTGCTCATGAGCTGATCCTAAAATCTTACCATCCCGGGCCGTTTTCCTTGTCACTGATCGACTCGAGGCTGAGATAATACTCAACCGCGCCTTGTGTACTCAATCCAGCCCATCCAAAGATATGTGTGGGCTCTTGCGGTTTTGTCTATAGTGTCTCAAAGGATGTTTACAACTTTCAGCTGACTGTAGATCACGCGGCCCCCAACACGACGGCCAGGATGAGAGCAAGAACTGTTTGACAAGCAATAGTAGGTATCTTAGTAGGACCAGGCTGTCTTTCTGTTATCTACGTCATTTACCTGCAGATCGGGATGGACTTGGAAGGCTGAAAGTAACTTGATGGACTGGCAAGGATATTGGAACCTTTTGTACCTCAGGTACTAATGGAAATAGTTGTGATTCAATTTAGTTGAGTTAATTGTTTGTTCAAGGTTGCTAACCCTTAGTTCTATGTAATACGTCACCTAACGTGCCTAGTTTCGTCCCAGCACCTCCATCATCTCTGACATATCCTTCCCCTGTTGCCTCATCTTCTCAGCAACCTCAACAGCAGTGGTCCCACTGGCATCGGCTGCATTGGGGTCAGAGCCACCATGCTGCACAAGGATTCTAGCCGCGCCCACATGGCCAGACTTGACGGCGGTATGAAGGGGCGACGTGCTAGATCCCACAGCGGGAGCGTCAGTATCGGGACGAGCGCCGTGGTCGAGTAGACAGCGAATCATGGGCTCATTTCCGCGTCGGGCCGCGGCAGATAGCGCCCCTGAGCATTCCAAGCGGGCACCATATTGCAGAAGCATGTCGATCAATTTGGGGTCAGTGTAAAACGCTGCCACAAGCGCAAGCGGGTAGGCGGCTGCATCCGGGTCCTGATTCGGGTCAGCCCCAGCGTCGAGGAGAAATCTCAGATACTCGGCCGTCTGTTGTCCACTGCACGCCACGATGAGAGGCGTACCGCGCCTATCGAACTGCATGTTGATCACAGATGGATCTCGGGCGAGTAAAGCTCCCATAATGGGGATTGAGCCCGTATGAACCGCACCTCGGACAATCTCCTCATCCAGAGGAACAGAGGGATACTGAGTCATGAGGAAAGTAACGACTTCAAGTTGGGAGCTTTTCGCAGCTATCGTCAGCATCTTCTGGAGTGTCTTTTCTGATGGAGATTCTTGGCCGGTCGAGAGGAGAGTTCTCATCTGCTCAACGTCTCCAGCCGACGCCAAGGTGATGAGCGAAGTTTCGAAATCAGGTGTCATGTTTATGGGATACTCTGTGATGTAGGAAGTAGCTATAGGTCAAAGTCAGAGCAGGCTTTAGGAATCAAGACGGGGTTTTGTGCTACCTTGTCGACCTTTATTGTAACTTTCTTTCTGGTGTTGTTCTTAAATCTGCTTTGAAGTGTGCCGGGTCGTGATGAAGTCCAGGCTTGAGTAGTTGTCGCTGGATGTTTACACGAAAGTGTCTCTTAACTGACGGGCGCTTGTATAAGCAGCCTTTGCTTACTTACCTAGTAATTGCGTCACGTAGGGCTGTGCACTAACCAAGATATGTGATAGTATCCTGCGGGAAGGGCTGTGCCATCGGGTAATTTACACGGCAGTTCTATGATCAGCATAGCCCCCACTGTCGATCTGTCACACTGCATTGATCCTACAAATCCTACAGACTTGGCACCTTGGGGACTTCTTATTACATTCTGCAAGGACGATAAAGGACTAAACTGGTATGTTACCTTACATACAATATCTAAACAGGGTTAAGTTATTATTAGGTTGTAATAGTGAAGATATGGCAGAATCATAGCAGTTACACTTTGATCCTTGTAACCTGTCTCGTAATAGCGATCCTTCTTGTCCTCGTGGTCTTATGACGACAAACGTGACATGAGGGGATCAACAGTGAAGTTGTACGAATAGGTAATGACCAGGCTCTGGTTCAACTATCTCGACCATGATAACTAGGGTAAAGGCTTTGGATGGGTGGCAGTCAGGCTGACACGATCCTTCTGGTCAAGATGGATCAGACACGAGCCGTGGAATGATGAGTATGGAGACTGCTCGTATGTGTGGTACGAAAACTCCATCTCGTCTCCCTTTCATACTTGTTAGTATGATTCCAGGTTATTATAAAGATGGTTCAGAGTCCGTCTCTTCTCTATCTCGAACAGGTCAAAACAACATTCCCACCTCTCTACGCCACCCAACCATCTTCCTTCCAAGACAATTACATCCCATACTCCCTTTTTGTACACAGTCCTAAAGCATATCACTATGAGACTCTCAAACATCATCTCCATCGCCTTTTTCTTGGCCTCCCCGAGCACCGTCTTAGGAGCACCCGCAGGGCATACCTTACACCGTCGAGATTGCCCATCTGTTGACACCATTCGAAAGTGGATTCAAGACAATGCAAACGTTGGCGAAAACACTATCTTTTACACTGCAAAGGCCACGCAGCAGCAAGCTCAGGCCTTTGCAGAGACGGTTGACGGCCAGTACTGGGGCAAGGTATTTGGCAACAATCAATATCTCGAGTGGATCGAAGAATGTGGAACAGACGGCGCCGAGCAGGACAAGCTATTTCCCCGCATGGGCGAAGCCCTGGCTAAAGAGTCCAAGACCAAAGCTTACGTTATGATGGTCAAAGGAAATCCGATTGCCGACTTTTGGAAGAATCATGAGTATCCATCACTCGAGGAGAACGGTGTCAAGATCATTGCTGTCAATGCTGAGGACTTTAATGATCAAAAGGATTATAATGGCCAGCCCTTCAAGCGAGACGTTTAGCCATCGTAAAGTACAAAGCACGTCGTTGCGCACGCCCGAGTCAAACAGGACAACATTCAAGGAATTTCACTTTGTCGTTAGAACCATACATTATTCCATTCTACCTGTCTCTACCCCCAAGGCTTTGCCTTTATTTTATTCTTATCATGTGTTGCTATGAAGCCAAATTTGTCGCGCTGTCTAGTGATTTATAAGATTTATTATATTTACCTAACTGTCTGTGACTCTCGGCGGAATGTGATTGGCTATACATAAAGGTGATCATCCGAATCCAAGACGATTGAGCACCGAGTTCCCATGGTGTAGCTGCCGCGGCGAGTGTCTCATGCCAACCAGCTCAGTCATAGTTGCAACCTTATCCTCATAATCAACCGTAGGGAACCAAGCGATATGATGGCGACTCAACAAAGATACACTCAAGATACCGCCTGCTCGTCAACCAGTAAACTGTCAGTATACGTCACGTGCGGTCAAGGGTGTCGGCCCGCGCCACCCTGGTTCGCTTTTCCACCCTGGATCAGGACCGACCAAAAGTCAACTCTTGAGCTAGAACAGTAAGTATCCCTATATTCAAAAATATCTTTGTTCTGAAAGTGCGCGTCAACATTCAGTTGCTTTACATGATCCAAGTCTTATAATCTATGACAACCTTCAACACCTGGCGGGAATAGCGACATCAAGATCATAAATCTCCTACTATGCTGTCCTTCATGCGATCGGCGCAACCGCCGCGCACCAACAACATAGCCAACAATCCCATTATCTACGACTCGGGCCGTTCCTCTGTCACGTTCGACAAGCCAAATTCGGACTACATCATGACCCATCGCATCCCCCCGACCACCGCCGAGCACGGCAGCTCCATCGTCGCTCCGCCTTTCCACTACCATATATACCAGGACGAGTTCTTCCACGTCCAATCTGGCAAGGGCCGCTTCTATCGCGGCGTCGACAAGGAGCCTTTTGCTGTGCTTTCTGACGAACCTGGTGGCCAGCGCACAGCATCCATCAAAGCAGGGCGTTACCACCGTTTTGAGAATGCGTCGGAGACAGAGGATCTAGTTGTTGATATTCATCTGACGCCAGAGTCTTACCAAGACGAACAGCGCTTCTTTCGGAATTTCTTTGGATATCTGGATGATTGTCGGGAGGCAGGTAAGCCACCGAGTTTCTTCCAATTGATGGTGTTTTTACATAGCGCCGACACGCCATTCGCGGTACCGCTGCCGTGGGAATGGCTTGGGAAAGTTGCGAGCAGGCTACTTCTTTGGGGTGCGGCGTATTGGGGACGGTTTGCTTTGGGGTACAAGTCGACGTATCCTGAGTACTACGAGGAGGGAAAATCAAGATGAATGGTTGGTTGATTGGTGAAAATATTGATCTCAGAAGGCGTATGAATGCACTTGCGCCGAACTAGCAGCATCTTACATTCTCTGCATCTATCTAGATAACAGGCCCGGCTACTATGTACACAATAACGAAGAATACCTTTCTTTTCACAGCAGATGTATAATAAAACACTATGCACAATATCGTTATCAAGCTGGCTGCACAACAGCAACAAAATGCATGTTGTGCATATCCCGCTTTCTGGAGTGTTCTGGCTGCCCAAGAACTGATCCGCTAAGCGGATAACGCACCTTGCTTCTCCACCTCCACTATGATAATAGCTTGCTACAGGCCAGGTAACTACTTGATCGTCTATCAAAGAGATCGTCTCATCTAGCAACACTGCGATTCTACTCAATTGTTTGTTCAGGTCTTTGATCTTCGTTCATTCTCTTCCAATATTGAAAGCAGTCATGTCGTCTTCATTATGATCTGCGACTACTTGGGTAGATTTTGGTGTTGCGTGGCATAAGCATCGTGCCACATACACTGCGAATGCAACATACCGATACACTGTCGACATCTGGGTGCCAAAAGATACTGATTCTTCCCTCGCTCCCAGTGGCAAATGATGCGCCTAATCGTAAAGGTTTCTGGATCGTCTACATCCATGGCGGTGCATAGCGAGATCCTCTTGTCAATTCATCATCCTTCGAAGCCACCGCCCTCAAACTTATGAGTGCCAAAGGTACACCGATCGTGGGGATTGCTTCTATCAACTAACCTCTTTCTAGCCACCCAAACCATCCCACGCGCCCTGCACCATCTCGAGACCCTTCGGAACCTGCTGATGCTGCCCGATCGGCGAAGCATCCCGATCATATCATTTCAGTGCTCTCGGTCATTATATCTCTAGAAAGAACTCGGCGTCGCTCACGACTATGTCCTGTTGGGTCACAGTTGTGGTGCGACATTGAGCTTCCAAGTCGTCATGAATGCGGACCGGTGGGCGTAGGCTGCTTCCAGCGGGGTCTCGATTCCTAAAGTGAAGAAGCCTGAGGTCATCGTCGGCTTGAATGGACTGTATGACTTGACCGACTTCATCAAAAAACCCACCAGAATCCCACAAGGAACTCCAATCTATTTATACTGAATTTACGAAAGGCGCCTTTGGGGATGACGAGAAGGTATGGGAAGCCATTTGCCCTACTACCATCTCAGACTGGACGGCCGAGTGGCCCGAAGGCCAGGTTGTGGTCGTTGCTCAGAGCAAAGAGGATGGCCTGGTGTCGTATTCTCAGACAGAGCTGATGAAGGAGTACTTGAAGAATAATTTGGGGCTAGAAGTTATCGAGAGGGACGCTAGTGGTGATCACAATGATTTATGGAAGCAAGGCGACGAACTCGTTGGGATTATATATTGGGTTATTGAGAATCAAACTAAAATATGAGGACTATAATGAAATAAATCTAATCACATAAAGGTATTATGCAGAAATATAAATGGTCTGAGTCGGAAGTTGATCAGTTTGCTCTGTTTATGTCAAACCAACCCAAACAACTATGATCTCGTAAAGTAGGAGTCCCATGCCTGGGCCAAGTGATCAAGCCCAATCTCGTCCCAAAGGGATTGAACTTCCTGAGATGGTGCCGAAATGGCTTTACCAAGGGCTTGATTTACTTCCTGACCTTCCTCGAGGGTGCCATACGCTCTCATCTTCCCGGAAGATTGAAACTCAGACCAAGGTACCTCTCCGTTTGTGAAGTGGAAGAAATCACGAGCAAAACTCTCGGTTATTGTCTTCTGGTTCTCATTCATGACGTCTATGTAGTTCAGGAGGAGATAGGTTATATCTAGACAGCTGACCGAGCGACCCTTATGTGGTCCAGCCCAAGCGTTAGGCTCCTGAAAGTAGTAGAGCCATGGTTTAGCAGGCGGAGGCAGCATATTCCTTGGAAGAGGCGAAATATTTCAAGTCTGTCCCAAATTTGAGTATTTTGATGCGAAGTTGATTGTGTCTTGGCCATTCTGAACGACGGTAATTGATCATTCTCCACACCGGCCCTAGGGGAAGCCAAAAGTGACACTTTTGCTAGAAGATCCTCTGGTGATATGGCAATCCAGGGCTTCAGTCTGATCCCCGCTCGACAGGGACGAGTTTATAGCGAGATATTGATGGACGGCTTCATACGCCTTTTGAGCGACAGGTCTGGAAAACAGGTAAGCAGCTATCTTATTTCCACTCAAGCGAATAGCTCGACTGAAAAGTTGTTTTCCGCAGGGTTCCAGGTCCAGAAGGTGCATGACAGAGCCTAGCAAAAGTTGTCAGCCGGCTCATTCATCTTCAAGGGATCGTGAATACTATACATACTACCTCCTGCGCTCTGTCCAATCGCAGAAATATGATCCGAATCACCTGGGAACTCGCTGATGTTTTGGAGGACAGGGCTACGGAACTACCACCAAGAGTTTATATCATGCACAGAAGCATTTTGACTATGGTCGGAAGTTGGCCTTCCAAGGCATGCTGCTTGACCCAAGTGTTGATTTAGTTGCGCTGTTCCTCAAGATGAGTGTCTACATGTTGTGCGCATGTAATACGAACGGAGCTTTCGTATATCTTGGCGTCGCGGCTCGCTTAGCACATGCTATTGGGTTACATGTGCCTGAGTCTTATCACCATCTGCCATCCAAAAAGCAAAGATTCAGGTGATTTCACGCTGCCACATACTTAATATTTCTTCTTGAGATCAGGATCAAGCAACTAATACACTGCCATCAATAGGGTCCAGGTGTGGAAAAGTATTCGAATCCTAGATATTGCATTTGGAGAAGACCTCGCTCAAACGCCAGCTTCTTCCCCAAGGCGCTCAACAAGAGATACTTCATTCTCAATCCCTGATGGCATGGAACCATCAACCCCGGAATACCTCTCCATATCACTCTGTCTATCGTCTTCAGTGTGAATATCGCACCTCTGATCCGAATCTTTCACATGCTCACGCTCGAGCTAAACTATTTAAATGATATCTCTTCACTAAATAGTATCGACGAGCATTCCGAGGCTCTCGTCTTCGCCATTCATTATTCGGTCGTTACCAATCTCAACTCAGAACAGTATCTCGCCTTTATCAAACTGACTAGTAGGATGGAATCTAACTTAACTAGATCAAGTCTCAATCTAAAGACTAGAGCTATTCTAGGAACCTCGCGATATAACCGTGAGTTCTATACCCACCTTACTGTCTATGTTGTCCGCGTCCGCGTCTGTTGGAATGCTCACAATTTTCGTTTCACTACCAGCCCTTGAGGACATATTGCTCACGTCCGAGGGTATATGGTGGGAAATTCCGTTGTCGTGTCCAAGCCGCCCTCTGTCACGTGGCTCTGCTCCAGTACCACTATCGACATCATCACCTGTTGGAAATATAAGCTCTCGCCACCGACTAAGCGAAGCCTCATTGATTCCGTAGATGATTGCATCGACAAGACCTTGGGAAACGATGCAAGCCTGTAGAGGGAGAATGTTAGTACGTATCGAAGGTACAGTCGAGAGCTTACTCACCTTGTCGGCCGTCTGCAGTGCAAATGGAGACGGAGAACGTGTAACAGTTTGGTAAATGCGAATGGCTGTCGGCAATATCCACACAAGCATATATACAACAGGATACATAATCATAAGCCGCGCAATCTAAGGCCTGGTCAGCGTTTGAATAACCTTTGAAACCTACAAACCATTAACCTTTTGAAGCCTTCGGCCCGCCACGTCGGATTCGTGGTACCTCCACATCTCCCCTGGAACCCTTCGATCACTCGACTGCGCGGCATCCTGGGTGATTCGGTTCCTAGATGAAGGGGCAGATGCTGAGTTCCCAAGCGAAATAAAGCTTTTGTGCGATTTGCGAAGGATGAAGAAGAGACGAGCATATAGAGCGAGAATCGTGATAATTATCACCCACCGGGGGACGAAGTTGGCGAGGAGGCGGACTTTGTCAGACGTGAACCAGCACCCTATGATGGGCATTAGCAACATAACTCTGTTTGATGGGTATGGGACAAGACGTACAAGCACCAATATCACCATATCCTGCCATCTTTAGTCCGATACCAGCCCAAAGACAACTCAATACCCAAGGTAAGCACGACAAGAAAATACGATGATCTTGGACCCATGAAGACAGCGACTTGTGGCCTGCCAGTATGACATAGGTGCACAGTGCAATAGTCAATACCCAGTAGTCTGTCTGAATGACAAAAACTTGGGTCATGAACCCATTGAGGTTGCAAAAAACCTCTTGTTCCGGGGCTCCGATCTCTTTGCCACTGATATTCATGGCTGTAGACGACAAGAAGTTGAGTGCCATCATCCAATCACTAATTGCTAGGCCTCTTTGCTATGTTAGTGCGAACTGAAGCCGACTCGAGCTGATGTGTCAACGCACAGGATAAGCTGATGACGGAACGACCGCAGACTATCAAAACACTAAGAACGGTGAGTATGTTGGAACATATGATGAGTGAGTCGAGTGAACGTACGATGAAGCTGAGTATGATCCAGCCAGCTCCCAACAAAGATGTTATCGAGACGATCAAGATAACAACGCTCTGGATGACCATCTGCGACTGATCTGACGGAGCCGCCAGAGCCTCGCGATGATAGATGTGTGATGAAAATGTCATTCTTCCGATTTAAATACATTTAATGGAGCATGTCTGATGACTGTGCTAAGGAGAATGATGGCGCAGCAAACTGGGTATGTGAGGAACGAGGCAAGCATATCTATCTTAAAAGCATCTCGATAGGTGGAGGTCCGGATGTTCTTGTTATCTTGACCCGGCTCCAAAAAGGAGATATGCCATGCATGGGTGATGAGACGCACGGACTTAAAGGTCAATATATTGGAATCAAGATAAGGTACCGAGTGCTACGTATTTCGCTTGTAGGATGTCCAGGGTAGTAAAGCCATACTCTATTTGCTGAAGCCCCATATACAAGCTGATATTTCCGGTAAAGTGCGTGCTTACCGTTAGAGATGTCTATTTCCATGGCTATTCAAGCCTCATGTAAGCTAGGTAACCTCCTGAAACTCGATTGGAGTAGCATCTTGTTGCAATACATGATAGGTAGTACGTGGCTGAATGTGATAACTGGGGCTGCATCCGATTGGCCTGGGTTCTGGAAATAGATCAGAAGAACAGCTTATGTTGGTATGTGGCTGACGTCGACGACAGGGTCGGTATCTTGTTCTAGCAAATGGCTTGATGCGATTGGCCCGGACTCTGGAAATACAACTTTCACCGCACTAACCTCCTTTAAAATTGACTGATAAGCAAGCATCGGAAAGCCATTAGAGAGCCGCGGTTCTGTCGGATGATAGCTATCCTTGCAAGGCTGAGTATTCTGACTTGTCTCCAAGCTGGCCTTTCTTTTAGTTCTGCTTGCATGCTTGTCGAAGCCAAGGGTTACTGTATGTAGAAGAAGATTATTACTTGATTGAGGGATGCTCCAAAGGTGTGCATATCAGCTAGGGGGCTACAGGAACATATTTCACACACGAATCTTTGCTTGTATAGCCCTTCCACAAAATCCAGAGTCCCTCGGCCCCCAAAGATGGCATGTTCAGCCATAAGAAATCATGGCTATCTGAAACACGGGATGCACAGCAACACCTTACCCAACTCGGCAGCCGCGGAAGTGTCCCGGGACGTCTTTTAAAAGACTTGTTAACACAAGGAAGACGCCCTCCCGAGGTTTTCTGCCTGAAATCAGGTCTGTATTGAGAAAAGAGAGAACATACCATCCAAATCATAGAACTCGACCCTACGTATTAGCATAACGGCATTGGGTTCTAAGAAGAAGTAACCAAGGGACAAACTGCACTGCCTCTCGTCCATTGTTCGCTTGTTACAATGCCATTTGCAATAAGTTGTTAGAATGGTGAATTTTGGGCTTTTTCTATCTTTAAGATGTGTATATAGTTTTCTTTGCTTTAAGAAAAAGAAAAAGAAAGCATTATGACTTATTGAAATTCAGCGATCGCGGAAAGGCAGACCGCGAAGCCATTTATGTTGCTTATACCTTAAAGCAAGACGCCCGTTTACAGGATTCAACCATGTACGAAGGATATTTCTCTTGCAGAGCACGCATTGCCAAACTCGCTAGTTGATCTGGAAGCTGACGCGAGGTGTAGCTACTGGTCGTATAGCTGGACGGAGCCGCCTGTATTGGTAATGTCATAACAGTGAAATTTATGACCATTAAGCAGACCTAGAGGGAATCTTTCAGCAAGCCAGATTTAACATCATCGAGCAGTCGCTCCGTTTTAGTGAGACGCGATCCATAAGATCCTTGGACGGGCTGTATCACGGCCGTCACATCGCATGTCATGTACGGTATGTCGGCCTGGGAAATTGCAAGGTCCTCATTACTGGCATCATGTAAAATAAGTAAAGTTTACCAAGTTTACTTACCGTAGCTTTGATGCTATTCAGCTACACAACATAGTTCTCGATACAGAGTTGGTTGACCGCCCATCAGGCACAACTGGCCCGAATGAACGAACTATCAATCGCAAAGCTAGTCGCTGGTTGCTATTACCCTATAGTTGGTGATAATCACGCTGTTTCATTGTCAAGGCAGAAGCGCGGAAACAACATGTTTGAGATAGGTAAAAGACATCATGATGCTAGCGGTAGCTTTTGACGTGTCGGAAATATGCCCGAGAGATTGTACTTGCAATTCTGCGAATAGTAAGAATAGGTAATGGCAAGTCTAATACGTTTAGATGTAGTGGCCAGAGAAAACGATCTTGTATTATCAATGGTGTAGAGTCCGCGGACGTTCCATGGTCCAAGGTCCCCCCGAGCCCTGTACATCGATTACCTCCGTAATAACGGATAAACTCAAATTAACCGAAATCGGACATCTCAACTGATCTGGCCAGATCAGAATATAAAAGGACCTTATCTGATCTTCATACTAAAGTGTGCGAGCGCCGTCTCGCTTCGTAGTTTATATCCCCTTCTTTGTTTTTACTTCCATCCGTTCTGGAAGGATTAATATGCAAGGAATCGGACCGTATCTCGACTTTCTCAAAATCATCACCATATACATTATACAACAAATAATCCGGGAACTTGGCTCAATTGTACACAGATACACGTATCGGTTATCACCCGACTCGCGCAATATAATCGTCGTTGGAGGCCCATTTTCAGGATCTATTCTTGCTCAACGGCTTGCCCATACTCTCCCTTCAGGCTATCGCATCATCCTCATTGAGAAGCATTCTCACTTCAACAATGCCTTCGCTTTCCTCGAAATGCTGTCTTTTCTTGGCAGGAGTCCAATGCCTTCATTCCCTATGAAAATATCGCAGACGGAACACTCAAAGGGATCTTCCAACAGATCTACGACGAAGCACTCAACGTAACCGACACTCACATCAATACAGAAAACGGCGCTTCAATACCCTATGAATATCTCGTAATTGCTACAGGAGCCGCACAGCCACCGCCGGCTCACCTGAATTCTCGGGCTCGAAGCGATGCCATTGAAGAGCTAAAAGAATTCCAGCACCGCATCAACAAAGCCGACAAGATCGCAATTGTCGGCGGAAGAGCGGTAGGCGTTGAGTTGGCCACAGAAATTAGAGAGAAATACCCGGATAAAAAGATAAGTCTCATTCACTCCAGAAACCAGCTTCTGCCGCGATTTGGGCTAAAGCTTCATGAATATGTTCTATCTGTGCTCCAGAATCGCGACATTGAGGTATTACTAGCCGAGAGGCCACAGGTCTCGGATCAAGTTATGCGCAATGCACCAGAGATAACTCTTACACTTTAGAATAGTCAGCCTTGGGCTTGGGATCTACTCGTTAGAGACTGACAGACCAATCTTTGTGTTATAAACTAATACTATATAACATATTCCCTGCACAGGTCTTCGCCCAGGATCAGATTTGCTAGCAAATCTTTCACCGCACAGCATCGCTTCAGGTGGATCGGTTACCATCTTCCAAGAGTAACGTCTTCGTGACTGATGATGTGGCACAATCAGGTGGTGCGAAGCAGGCTTGTGTTGATCTGATGCAGGCTAAGGTTGTGGTTGGCAATATTCCTCGCTTGCTCAGGGTTCAGTCAGTGGAAATCAAATACACCCCAAATTATATGGAAGAGATTCTTAATCTAACGCTGGGTAAGGTATATAAAGATTCTATCACGTGAGGTAAGAAGAAACCAAGACAATGGCAGGGTAGTGGTGTGATCAATGTCAAGAAGGGAGATGTAGAGTGGTGGAAGAAAAGAAGAGGAGTAACCATGACTCTCTTAAGGTAGCCAAATGAGATGGCAGCTCAGTGCGTGAGATGTGAATGTTATGCCGATAGGGGGTTTGGGTACGTGAGGGCTTAAAAAGACAGAATGCAAGACGAACGCAGTGATAATGAGGTACTAATTAGGATACCAGGAATGGTTGGCTGTAGATTCCATGAAAATAGAATTAAGAGCGCAGTTGAACTCGTGTAGCTTTGTGAGGTATGAGCTACTAAGCCCAATGACTCGTAGGTTAGCCAAGATAGGCGGCAAGGTGACATAGGAGGTTGCTGAGCCACTCATTTCAGCGGCCCTGAGAGAAGCCATAAAACGTATATTTGAGAGTGAACATTCCTTTCGATACAGTAAACTTTGGCAGTCAATAAGTAGAAACAGAAGGATGTATGGGCCGCCATGGCTTTTTGGTGAAAAGCGAGCGCTAAGGCTTTATCACACTTGTGAACTTGGTCACTGTAATGCGATGACGATCGAAGACTTGATGGCGGCGGGGATCTTTGGGAAAGTCACTATTACTGAGCTCCTCATATTGACATAATACCTTCTGCCATTTGGTCGCTTTTCAGGTTTTCAGCCACTTTTTCTGAGCTGAGGTACCTCTCCATTGTCAAGATCTTCTGCCCCTCCTCCCCCAACCCCCTCAACTGGCGTTACCTTTGTGTTTCAAAGTAGTGAGACTAGCTTACGAGGCGAACAACCATATACCGATAGTATTATTCAAGATGGCCTTTTTTCTTTTCGATCCTTTTTTCCGTCGTAGCCAACAAAGTGGTTCTCTATTGCTTGTGATACACTTATACTATCAGTAGGACATGGTACGGTGAGTGCTGCGCCATTCTTTTTCAACTTGTGTAACTTAAAGTACTGCCCACTAAAAAGGTTTCATTGATAACATCATTTTAGAGCTTACATACGTATTAATTATTCATAGTTTTAACAAACGCAGTGATTACTAGTATCGTATTTATGACGACTTTAGTGCGTCATGAGAAATTATGAGATTCATACATAAGCGGAGTATAACGCCCTGTTACTACCTGGCCTGTATATCTTTATAATTTCTTAATAACTTTTAGATAATTCTACTACGATGTTGAATTTCTCGGCTTTCATCCACAAAGTCCTCGACTATTTACTGTCATGGGTACATCCAGTATGCTAACCTCATTGAATAGAGTAACAGCATTATAGTTGGCGTGCTAATCCCGTAATAGAATGCCCACTGGGGATGGTTGTCTTGTAATCGTAAAGTGAGTTATTCTCTGTGGCCTTCTATCTTTTGCGCTTTCTTACGTAATGTCGCAGTCTGGCCAACTCGAGCGAGAGATAATCCCACTCGGCAAGAAACTCAAGCTCCTCTTCTTGTTTAACCATGTCACTGAATGGATTGATACGACACATGCCATGCGACTTTACATGCACAATAAGTCCTTAGAAAAGGGTACGTCTTGGGGTTAGGTCTGCACGCAGAAGATACTAAGACGCGAATAGGCAGGAAAGAGGGATCTCCAGCATCAAAGGAGGAAATCAGCAAATTTGTTGATTATTATGGCATCAATATGGATGACTTTGAACCTTCGGATATTGACGAGTACAACACATTTGAAGACTTCTTCACCCGAGCGCATAAAGCTGGCTCAAGGCCGATCCACCGACCTGACGATGCGTTAAGCGCGGTGGTTGTCGCCGATTCAAGAGTTGTTACGTACGACTCAGTTGCAGAAACAAAGAAGATTTGGATTAAAGGCCATGATTTTAGCATGACCAATCTCGTCATGGACACAGAACTCGGTTCAAAGCACCAAAACGCAGCCGTTGCCAGCTTTCGTCTATCGCCACAAGACTATCATCGATACCATTCACCTGTGACCGGCAAAATCAAATCGTATCGGAGTATTCCCGGCGACTATTATCAAGTCGATCCTGTTGCTTTACAAAGTCAAGTAGATATCTTGACGAGAAACAGGAGGGCATATGTCATCATCGAGACGGTTGAATTTGGCGATGTCTTGTTTGTCGCCATCGGAGCAACGAATGTAGGATCAGTCGTGTAAGTGCAATTATGCTACGGAGGCATGTATAGTTCGCGTTTTGACCATATGCAGCATACACGAGAAATATCAGAAAAGTGGCGTACAGGTCAAGAAGGGTGATGAGCTGGGATACTTTCAGTTTGGCGGCTCTTCCATCATTGTCGCATTTCAAGAAGGGAGGATTAAATTCGACGATGATCTGTCGCAGTTAAGCAAGCAGCGTATTCAAGTCTCGGTCGAGGTTGGTATGAGCTTGGGTCGTGCAACCCGTTCAACCCGGCGAGGCGAGATGTCTCCTGAGCCCACATATGCTGAAGTTGCAGATCTCGATGCTTAAGTCGCAGATCTCGATGCTTAAGTCAACCTCGTCTTTAGAATATTCATCAAATGGTATAAGTTGTATGTATAGTCGGAGGATAAGACCGGAGCGAACAAATGGTATAATAAAGCATCTTACCACTTGACCCGGCTGTTAAGGAGGAAAAAGAGATTATTCAGGGTAAAACCAACCGGTTACTGGACTCTAACGCCAATACCACCTGAATATATTGATTCGAGTCCGCTATTGTCACGCAAGCAAACGCCTTGCAGGCTCCCTATTGTCGAACTTACCAATTCACTCTCTCTGGAGCACGAATGTATTGGTGAAGAACATAACCTACAGCAGGAGGTCCCTCATACAGCAAAAGAAAAGGAGGACAGTTGAATGTTTTGTGGTCAAATGGAAGGCGCGCTCTCCGTATATCACTATTAAAGCCGACTACACCAAGGGTATCAGTGAGGTTTTCACTGACGTGGTAATTGTTATCTTACAATCCCTAGGATCTCCGCATCCTGGCACTTGTTGAACAGGCATATGAGGAGTATGATGACATTCAATGCCTTGCTCCCATCACCGTGACGGATATCATTATGAGAAATGCCGTTTCCGTCAGACCACCCCTTCACCAGGATTTTATGATGACGACACGGTAGGGCTGACAAGAATCAACGGATACAAGCGGGTGGCTGCCCCTAATCTTTCGTCTTGAGTACCCAATGTGGCCTAGACCATGCTTGCTGCTCCAATGCGGCAATGCCAGGAGATTATGCCGCCGACTACTGCAAGGACGAGTCGAAGTATCGCGCTCGATAGTAGGAAGAAAATTCCTGTTTTTGAACACGAGATTCACTGAACTTGGCCCACGCTCAGCCTGGAGACTCGGTGTACTGTCACATGTCAATCTTCATGAAAGAGAATTCGTTGAGAGGGATCAGGCTGCGGGTATGCACTAGTCATCTGAATAAGGAGCATTGGAATGAAGAAGGATGTGCCCTGGAGGAACAGCCCATCATTGATATCTGGCAAGTGTTTATTGGCTACCCCAACTGTCTATCATCAAAGTCAAACACTCCGGAACAGCTGTCACATTGAGGGGATCTCTTTCCATGCATTCTCATATGTCCATTCTTGTCACCGTCACAATAAGCCCGCTGCAGCATTGTACCCTCTTCCTGTTTTCCCTTTGACCCTTGCCACCTACGCCCATGGTGCCAAGCGAAGATTGCATATACTGTGAGATACAAATGACGACATGAGGATCATTCAATTTCTGAAGTGATGGCCCAGTAATTATTTCCGTGGTCGAGGATTCTCTTTCGTGACATGTTATTACAAACATGCTGGTGATATTGACAACTCTGATGACGGCTTGGGCATGTCATAGGCTTCTGCATAATATTACTCAATTCCAACAGCATGACGCCTTCCATCGTTTATCACAATCAGGCACCATTATAACATGTGATAAAGCAGTTCAGGGTTTTTGCGGTGATAGTAGTGTTGGAAAAACTATATATTCTAGTCCGTAAGACGGCACATGGCAACATCCTCCCAAGCATCATCACAGCTATTTGTTTGTTCCCACCAAGCCTCAGACACTATGGCCGACCGCAACCATTTCACTGCCCCCAACGACTATGGCACCACCACCGCTGCATATGACCATGGTCACGAAACAGGTTTACTGACCCGTTGGGTTCCGGAAAGACTGAAGCATTCCAGTCTCTATCGCTGGTTTCTCCGCCTGACGCGAGTTCTGCAATTCCTCTCTGCTACTATCTCTCTTGGAATCTTCTCCGCTCGATTTAGAAAGGTGTATCGACTGGTCAATGCGATCAAGACTCGACGTGGTGTCAACAGCTCTTATGGTGCCGTGGAAGGCATTCTGGCAGCTGCTGTCTTGTACACACTTATAGCTATGCTGATGTCGCTGCTTCTCAAGCGCGGCGGCCCCAGATGGCTCCGCTGGCTTTGGGTCTTTTTCGACGTTGCCTTTGTAGGAGCATTTATCGCAGTTGCTGTTCTTACCCGCCCGGACGGCGGTGACGCCGGTCCAAGACACTGCTATGTTGTTGGAGGTGTTTCAAGCTTGTTCGGAGACAACTCGAATTTGCATGACGACAGCTGCAATCTGCCTTGGGGCACATTCATTTTGGCAATAATCAGCACGTAAGTTACGATATCTGTTATGTTGGTTGATCTGTATACTAATATCAGTAACGCAGTATCCTTCATGCTATTACAGCAGCATTCCATGAAGTCCGTGACCGTTACAAGGACTACCGTCCTAAGCAAGGCTATATGGATAAGAGCAGACCAGTTTGATTATAAAATAAGATGTAACGAGGCTATTGTCGATACGGACATCGTTCTTGCTCATCCAGACCAACGCCTTCATCCTCTCCCTGCTCTCGTCTGCGTACTTGTAGCCTTTACGGTCTGGATTCGGAATATCAACCTGTGTGGCACGGTCTTGGTTTCTATGTAGAGACTGCCTCCGCCGCCTTTCCCATCAAGCTCTCAATCATCCCGAAATAATATTACATAGTCGGGGTACAGATCCTGGCTTCAGTAGCAAAGATAGTAATCAACTTATTTTGTCAAAGAGCCCACATTGATTTATCTTGAGAAATGTCATGAATAAAAGAAACGAATAAAAACGTCAAAATACTATCACATTTACCGCCTGTGATGAGATCATGGGAAAGGTATCGAGTGGGATATGTAGTAATGCCTAAAAAGTAAAGCCAAGCAAAGCCGTGCAGAGCGGTGACTCAATATTCTCTTAGCCAAATACCATCATCCTCGATCCCAGTGTGGGAACTGGGCTGAGGGTTGTATCGGAGTCTTCTTCGTTCTGCCTCCAGGCTCCTCAAGTAACTCCTTAGAACAGTAAGCAGCCTGTTGCTACCGGAGTAGACACAGTCTACACCAGCAGACGGGGCAGTTTCGACAAGGTCTCTCTATCATCAATTGTCAACGACTTCTGTAAGCATCACCAAAACGCGTAAGGTAAGATAAATACCTCTAGAAGACTTTACTTTCTGCTTGTGGCAACGTTGGTAGTACTCCGTCGCCCGCCGTTCCGGCCAATCTCGGGTGATGTACTAAAGTGTACTCATATCCTGTAAATCCTTAGTTTGATGCACACGAGTAAAGCTGACTACCAGTGTAATGGTCACAGTAGTTATTATATTGTATAAAGTAATGTATGTTGTAGTTCGTTAGAAAATATTGTTAAAAATATCAGCTATTGGTAGAAGGTAGTGATTATCCATATAACTATTATCTCCTGCAAATTCAGCCCCTATAATGCCTTGTGTAGTAAAATTACAAAGCGCGTCTGAACTTGACCTTAAACCGGCTGTTTGAGGTTGGTACTGAGCACCATCATTCTGTAAAGGTGTGATAAACGGCAGTTGAGCTGGAGCTGTATCCGTAACATTGCCTTTCGAAATTTGACTACCAAGTACCCTGCCGAATATTGAGTGAACAGGGCCTTCTTCACCAGAATCACTCTCGTGATTGAATATCTCAAGAACCTCCAAAATCCCGGAAAAATTGATATAGTAACTCTGGTCGTTTAGAATATCGGAAGTGTGCGACCACATTGCTATACTTGACTCCAGACACCGCAGTCTATTGATCTGTGTCATTTTCAGCGCTGGTTGAATACAGACTTGTTGCCTTCCTACCGTTCTCTTTACATAGGCTGACTGATACTCTAATAACTGTATAAACTTGAAACACTTAACCACGTTCTCCTTGCTCTGCATGCTGCTCGTGTTGTGAGAGTGGCTACGCTGCAGCTCGATTGTAATGATGCCTGCAACCCAGTAGACTAGTCAATAATCTGACGGGACGAATTTTGGGGACATGAAGAAATCTAAGAAATTCATAGCCCAAAAGATGTGATTAGACGAAGATCATGACTTCTGCAGAAGAAAGGCCTCGGAAACGTTGTGAATGTGCCGGGTTTGTAGCGTAAGTAGTAATGATTGGTTCAAGATACATATGATGGCATGGTATATCAAGCGGATAAGAAACCAGAGAGCCCAGTAGTTTCGTGACTTTTCTAGGTGCTCCGGGGTAATACTTGATACATTCACGCTCCGATATCGGTGGGTCAGAGGAAGCTTGAAACCCAAGTCCATCAAGGCAGCAAGCGTTGTGGCATATTGGGACGTGGGGTCCCACGGGAAAGCTTCTTTGTTAACGGAGCTTCCACGAGTACATACGTATTTAAATACCACGGGCCAGATTTTGCTTATCTGAATGACAGCTTCGAGTATACCGAGAGAAGCCTGGGGATCCTGATTTTCCGTTGCTGGTGGTGTTTTCATAATATTTTCAGATGGCGTTGCTTGACTAGTTGGAAGACGCAGGTCGGATGACAGCTTGCTTGGAATAGATGGCTCTGATTCTCCAAGAACACGGCAGAGTAGGACGGTTGCCCAGAAACATCTAATTCTCTCCTCAAGAGTAGGATGCAGAGCCACTGTGGTGGACCTGAAGTACAGCTGAGCAGAGCGAGCTAGGGAAGCTGCCATGGAGCAAATAAGTCGGCTTTTTGTACATTGCCCGTTTGACCGCTTCATCAGCATAAGAGACACTAAGTGTTCCTGCAATGGGTTTTTTACCGTTGAAACTTAACAAAAAAAAGCAAATAAAAAGTTTAAATTGTGGAAAGCTCGACGTTGCCTTTTGTAATTCGGGTCATTCCCAAGGTATGAGCAATTTCCGCATAATCAGCCTTCTCATTGGAGTCAGATCCGCTTGGACAGGCACAACAGACAGCCACTGTGAAAGCTTAAATGAGTTCAGGGTTGCGTTTTGGCAATGATCTAACAAAATTTGAATGATTAAGAAGCGGTAGAGGTTGGAATTCGCAGTATTTCAGGTATACAAGTCCTATTACCTCCAACGATTGCTCGTCTGGTAAGGTGACTGAACGTGCTGACAATGTGGCCTCTGGAGGAGCGAATATTGTTACGGGATCTGTGACTCGTTCATCAGTGTCATATTAGTGGCTTGGTCATCTTCGTCTTGTTGAGTTTTATTGATAGCCTGTACAACTGCTGACAGAGTGTTTTCCATATTCTCCATTCAATCTTCCAAAACGCATCATGTCAGTAAATGACAATTACACTCCGGCCGATCACGGCAAGCTCATACCCACGACAATGCAGGCTGTCGGTTTCGATCCCGTTCCCGTTCCCTCTCCCATTCTTGGTCCGGTACAGCTGTCGGGGAGAGTATTCTTGGGTGCCCGTCGGCTTGAGGAAGGATCTATTGCTGCTCATTTTCATATGTACACATCTGTCCCAGTCTGGCACAGCTGGAGCAGACAGGCTGCTCACCGGAGCACTTGGACTTCTTCCACCTTGATATAAACACTATCCCAATTATCGACCTCAGAGTTTTGAGATATAATCGCTGTAGATGTTAGGTCTCTACACTTGGTCATTTGAATAATTAGATGGGGAATTAATACTCACGGTTGTCACACTAAAGTGCGCTCTTGCCCTGGTGCGTCATCAAAGAAGGACGGCGGTGCTTTTTGTGACGCAAGCTCCCTGTCAAGGCCGACATTATCTATAGGCTCGCTCAGATCCCCAAGAAGCATAAGGCTAAAAAGTAGGAACGGTGGAGACTGTGGTCTGGCCAGATAACCTGCGCCCATTCTACGATATACAGACATCTGGCCATGGTTTTCCTTCTGTAATAACATGACAAAATCGTCCTGTTCTGCGACACTGTTCTTAACATTTGCCGCAAATAGCCGTAGAAGGAATAACTAATCGTTGACATGGTCAATCCGTCTGTTATCTAGATTTAGCAGTAGCTCAGGAGGTTTCCCGTCTTCAGACCCAAGTCTGGGAGCGAAAGTATCGTCGCTGTCAAGTAAAGATAATGTCGGGCGATTTGGTGACTGCAGTTTTATTGCTTTGAATGAGCCTAGTACTGTGAGCTTCGCGGTTTTTGATATCGAACCATATGGAGGCCCCGTCCGTCACAAGTGTAGTGAGTCAGCTTGACATTTTCATACGCCCCACTGACGTTGCTCGATCCAACCACATCTTCGTATAGGTTACTGACATGCCTACTCTTAGTTGAGAACCAGGACAAACTGGGAGTATTTTCGATTTCGTTAGCATCGGGGACAAATTATCTAAAGTTTGATTAACTTACCTTTGGAAAATGCCACGCTCGTTACGAGGTTTCTGTTGCCTTGGTTTGTAATTGTACCAGGCCCAGAGATTTGCTTCTTTTCAGCGACTAGATATCGTCTGGTTGGATACAGAGACTTGAGTGGGCCGGTGCTGTGTTCAGCGTTATAATGACGGCCAGTGAAGTGGTCCTGGGCTTCTGACATCGTTGCGAGGGTGATCGGCTGTCAATGGACCTTGAGCAAAACAAGGACGCTGCGGATCACGGGTAAGGTATCACCGCGTCGATGATGGCTATGATAGCCCTTATGGTGTAGTGAATGTGAGTTGAGGTAACCAAATTGTAAGTATCCAGAGTGATAAACGGAATGCTTTTAAGCCTCGACTTACACACCATCAAACAAGACACAGATATGTTACCGCCATCCGCTGACCGGATCAACCTGATTTGAAATTATAAAAAAAAGAGACCACAATAACAACCTTAATTCGCTGATGAACAGGAAAATGAGCCTCTTAGTCAGCATTCAAATTTCGCCTAGTATACAACTTGGGGATCACCAATTGAGTGTTGTATACCATCCGATAGCTGGGATATTATGGTTTGAAATATTGTTAACATAACCAGTGGACAATAGATGAAGATTCTGGTTTCTTGTTTGCACTCCGAGGAAAGCTGCAGGAGATGTGGCTATCTATTAAACCGGCATTAGCACCTATACCCGGAATGCCAGAAGAAACTCAAGTCATTGGTTTAATTACAAGAGCTATTAGCAGAACAACATAATGGGTTCTAAGATACTTTCAGAGCATGAGTTGATGTCGATGGATGAAACTCCTTGCTAAACTGCCCAATTGGGCCGCTACCAGATCAGCCATTAGAATTATCTCCCCAAAGGCCGGCCGTCTCCTTCCTTGTTCGACGTAGGGATATGCCCTGAGCGCCTGCGGGCCTAGAAACAACCTTTTCCTTGCTTACCTCGTTATTAGACCTTAAGGCTCTTTATGCTTTCCAAGGCTTCCGGGCAGGGAGGCTTTAGGGTACAGTTTGAAGCATGCATCCGACCAGATAGACACGAATTGGAGATCAAAGCATTGAGACAGGAGAGGGTCTAGACCAAACCTTGCGAGCCCCTCTTCTGCCGTGAATGCACCACTACCGAATTATCTGGACGCCTCCAGGAGCATAACGAGGTACGCAGAAAAGTCAAGAGTCGAACTGCTTTACGACTGGAAGATACCGAATAGGAGGAAAGGATTTCTGGATAAAGGGGAGGTGGGATTTCCAAGAGAGCCAAAACCAAGCTAATGCTCCGCCATAGCTGCCTGAGTCTCCGCCTCTTGGACATCCTCCTCGCCGGACATAATATTTTTCTATTGAGTTTTGACTATGATTTCAACGGTTGTTGCATAGGTTAGAGTGGTGTTGCATTGCTGCTAGGTAAACTTTAGCTATATATTAGCAAAAATGTTAAGATTAAGGCGGTGTAGCTTAAGTTGTTAGATTGTGCCTACATGAATTAGCCAGAAGGAATAAAACAGGGTTATTACAGAGATAAAAGCCTATAAATATAGGTATTAACCTTTATTAATACTATAAATAAAGGTTAGAAGTATAATTATAGAAACCAATATATATATTAATTAAAGAATATATAGT